>JANEHK010000075.1:1947181-2003538 GCA_025960845.1 Tachycineta bicolor | reverse complement strand
ACAGTAGAAATTGGATTAATATTTTTGGTACCACCTTCCTCCCACCCCTCCCTTCTTCCTGGGCTTATCTTTATTTCTGATTCTCTACCTCCTCTCCTCCATCAACACAGGAGGATGGGAATGGGGGTTGCAATCAATCACACTTTCTCTGTTGCCTCTTCTTCCTATGGGGAAGGACTCCTCACACTCTTCCCCTGTTCCATTGTGGGGTCCCTTTCACAGGAAACAGTTTTCCATCACTTTCTCCAGTACCTTCATGTGTCACAGTTTTCACATCATTACCAGGACAATGAAGCCAATGATCATCTCAAGTTATAACACTTAATTATGCATGCCTAACCAAAAGCTGTGGATTATACTGGAGTGTTTTATTTTTCTTATGCTTCTACTGTTTAGTTTATTAAGGGGTAAATATTATTTTTGAATAAGAAAACTGGCACTGTTGCCAATGTAGCAGTAAGCTAATGACAAAATAATACTGTACAGGGGAACAGATTACTAGTTTTTTAGGATTAAATTAAAGGAACTGCAGTGAACAAAAGACCTAAAACAAAACCAAGCAAAAATTTTAAACTATACACTTAGGAAGTATTTCCAATTACAATAAAACTTAAATGATATTTTCTGTTTAGTGTTTATTCACATCCTGATGTGTCTAAATCAATGATTTAATTATCAAAATTTCCTTCCTTAATATTCAATTGTGAAAAGTATTTCACATATTGGATTAAAACAGTTCACATCTAATATCAAATGTATTTCTTAAAATGGAAATTCAGTGCTCTCTTATCATGCAAAGTGTGGCTTCTTCATTTTAGCTAGTGACTTCTTTGCTGATCCATTTCAGAATGACTTAGAAAGCAACAGTATTGTTGTAAACAGGTGGTAGAAACTCGGTTTTCTGACGGTAATTCTTGTCACATGGGTGGAAATAAGAGGCTTACACAGGAAACACTTCTGGTATTTTCTTTGATACTGCAGATAAAAAAGTGTCAAGGAAAAGAGGTATTGATATTGCCTTGCTACAGTGCCATGAGTAATGACTACTAAAATTACCATTGACAGCAAGGCCTCTAACTGTAGTTGTGGTTCTGAAAATAGATGGAAATGTAATGGCTTTCCTTAATCATTTATTTCTCTTCCCAGTGATATGCTGTCTCCCAGGAATGTTGTTTGGGCAAGTCACTGAAAGGATTTAAGAAATGCTAATGTGCTATAATGATTTACTCAGTAACACATGGCAATTGCCTTTCATCTATCAGATTTTATTTCAGTGATCTGAGCTAGAAGTATTAGTTTCACTTCTCTTGCTAGTCAGAATTTTCTGTGACAGGATTTTAAATTTTTTTTTTTTTTTTTTTTTTTTTTTTGTCCTAGACACCCTTCATAATCTCTTTCTGTATATTTCTGTACACTTCCTGTACATTAAGAATATTTCTTAACTTTTCTGATCTTTTCCTACAGACACCACAGGCTACTGGTTCAGTAAGAGACCTATACCTGGTTTATTTCATTTTTTCCTCTTTCTATTTTTTCTTTTAAAACACACACACACCCTTCTCCCCAATATCAAGCTTTACATTTAGTTGTATGAAATTAAATATTAAGGTAATTTTACAAAAGCAAAAACTGTGGTCTACTGAAAAATAATTGTAAATTAAAGGTTAAAGGTTATCTGTTTCAAAATTACAGCAAATATTGAAGCTTATTCCATGTTATCTCCCATAGCCATTGTGATCCTAACAATCTTCCTGAATTCCTGTCTTATCTGATGATTTTTTCTCATGGTGATCAACTCTAGAACAAGCAAATGTATAACATGAAGCAGTATTATGTGGCACCTGAGTGTTGCTATCCAATTTCCTAGATAGATAGATAAATAGATGGATGGATAGATAGATTTTTTTTTTATTTTTTTTTTTTTAATTAGCATTGAGTGTTCTTATTGATTTGATTTACTGTTCATAAACTGTTAAGGAACTGATTACTGCATCTGACAGCTATTCAAGTGACTGAGTTATACTTTCATAAGCTTGGAAAGGATTGTGCAACTGTCTCAGCAGAGATTTTATATGGTAGACATGCCTCTGAAAGAATGGAGTCTGTCATTGTCTGTTCAAATCAAATGCTACCTTCCTCCCTTGGTTTCAAAGGTAAAACAACACCTTGCTTAACCAAGCACAGCAGTTCTGCAGAAAACAAAGATCCATGCAGGTAATTTAAAATAATTCCTATAGATGCATGACATTTGCTGGTTTATATTTCTACAGTTTAAATGCACCAACAAGAATTCCAGAACTTGATTTGATCTTTAGCCATTACTTTGGAAGAAATTTGACTGTTATGGTAATAAAATTTTAATTACCCTGTTTGCACTATTATTGTTATGCATTAATTTGGTTTATATTGTGTTTTATGGGATTTGTAATCTGTATCAGGTGGTTTGTCCTTACTGAGCTGTAACCCAACTCTCTTCCACTGCCACTTCTCCCTGACTGGATGGTGCCTTGTCCCTGCCTCTGGGCCCTGCCCCCTGGGGAAAACGGCCCCGGATGGGCGGGGCCAAGGTGTCTCTGGCACTGGCGAGCTACTGGGGAGATCTCCAGCCAAGCAGGGCAGGGCTGGAAAATAAAGGAATATTTTTCCCCCCGGACAAAAAGCAGGCTCCTTCTTTTTGCCATCGGCAGTCGTCTAGTCTCATGGAGAACTACAACACTCTGTAATAACAAAGGAGTTAGTATTTTTGACAGAAACCTGAAGAACAATAATGCAACATGAATTATCCTTAAAAGTGATGTTACTGCCTGGCAAAGAAGTAGTAGATCCAGGATTTTCTCATCTGAAGGAACTTCCTAGCTAGTGCATCCTGTGACTTATCTGTTACAGCTCAAATTGTATCAGTTACAAATTGTTACAGCTCAAATTGTTACAGTTCAAATTGTATCTATCAGAATTTAACTAAACGGTTGCAGTGTTTTGAAAATTTCAGTGTCTGTCTTATGTGCAGGAAAAAAAAAAAAAGCTATTTATACTATCTAGAAAATTATGTGTTAAAAAATGAGGAAAGAATCTTAAAACTTGGTAGTTTTCTTCATTATTTATGTTCCAGTTCTATGCTAAAAAACTTTGGCTAATTCAGTCCTTTCTGAACCCTTTTCTCCACAGTAATGCAAAATGGTGGGTTTCTTTAAGTGGAGTTTTTTTTTTTTTTTTTTTTTTTTTTTTTTTTTTTTTTTTTTTTTTTGCAAAGGAGGTAACTTTCTGCCTTCTAACAGATTGTTTGATTATATTTGTTTTATGCTACCTTTACTTCAACATAAGTAGTGTGTGTACACTTGCAGTCACAACCACCGTCACTGGTGCTTTATGTAATTTATATGAAAAATGATTGATCCTTTTCTAAAAAAAGTATGATTATGTAGTTGTTTGTACAAGTAATAGCATAAGGAATTTTGTTTAATATTATTATGAATCACAATAGAAGCAGCCGTTAATCAAAAGAACAGCCACTAATCTGAAATTTTCAATAATATGCCTTTTCTTGGCTATAGGTCTCAATAAGGGAAGGTGTTATGGACAAGTGCATTTTGAATTGAAAAGAATTCCTCATAAGTATGCTGTCAAGGAAATGTTGTGCAGATAACATGTACAGGGGTGCAAGCAAGGAAATTGTGCTCTCTATCTGACTTTCTGTAGAAGTTTATGGAGTCAGGACAGATTACAGTGTGTCAAAAACACACAGTAATTACTGTGTACCTCTTAAAGTATATGTTGTGCATGCTCATACTTCACCTGTATCATGACAAAGGAAATTTCATGGAACCACTTGGGGTTTTTTTCTATAAATTTCCTGCCTGCCCCAGTGAAAAAGATAATCCTTGTTTCTCAAACCTGTTAATTTCTCTCCCTCTTGGAAACAAAGCATTGGGTAATGGAACTTTCAAGCTAATCTTAAACTTGATTTTTTTCCTTCAGATTTTGTGGAAGTATGAAGTATTTAATAACCAACATGTGTGAAAATGCACATAGGGATGTGGCAGCCTTACCTGAGTCCTGATACAGTTCTGTTTCCTGCTGATGATAGAACAGCAATAACTGGGAGAGAGATATTCAGATAATATTTACTCTGATAATATGAATGAATGCTTTGACAGAGCATCTGAAGTGGAGAAAGGCCTAAGACTCAATACCTGGGCTAGTCTTTTTCAAATTTTGGACATACAAATGAGTTCTGGTTCCATTTTTTTTTAGTTGTATATGTTGCAGCCATGTCATTCCTAATGCATTTATTGTTTACCTTACAAACTGGGTCCCTACTCAGCAATGCTTCAATTTGTGTCCTTGGATTATGTTCTTTAGCATATTCCTTTTCACTGAGTGCCTCTAAAAATACACTGAATGAGATTCATGCTACTCTGCCTTGTGTAGCATTTCGTGCAAGAAGACTGTATGTTATCTGAAAAAATAAAGAAGATACGGGAAGTCTTACAACAAAGAACTCTTGGAAGAAAAAAAAATATATGACTAACACATGGTGTATGACAGATTTTTCATCAATGTCTTGCAAAAAAATTAGTCATAAAGAATCTTATCAAAGTAAATTGTGGCTTAGTTTTAAACTCAAGAGCTGTTAAATATTCTAGATTCCTCATATACAGCTAGGGTTTGTTAGCAGTCTTGAGAGGAATGAGATTTGTCTTTACAAACAAGCCCTGGGTCTACTGGTAGCTAAAACTAGCACTGAGAGACAAGAGAAACAATGAGAAGGATTCTACTGATTGATGAATGGAAAAGAAGATACTTGCCTTTACAAACAAACCATAAGTTTGTTTGTAAATGAAACTGAATATTGAAAGATGAAAGCAACAATGGGGAAAACCCATAAATCCCATAAAAATTAAAAATTAGCAGGGGGTTATACATTAAAAGGGGAATCTTAGGTCTTAGGCATTTCAGAAAGTCTGTATCTCTCAAGTACCTCAGCCAATGGGGAAAGAGAGAGGGAAATGAGGCCAAGAAATTATGATAAAAAGGCTGCGTCTTCCAAAAAACTGAGAGACCCCAGGGGAAATGCCCCATGGCCTCTCCCTTTATTCGAATAAAGTAAAAGGACTCCTCTGTCTCCTTTTTGGACATAAACCTCTGGTGTTCGTGGATTAATTTTCCTAACAGTCTTGCTTAACTGCAGGAGACTTTGCAGTCCATTAAAGAAATGTGAGACATGTAATTTTACACAGTTTTTACATTGCAAAATCCATCATAAATAATATTCTCAGACAGCTTCCTAAACATGAAAGCATTGGGATGTCAGAGGTAATTTAGGGTTCTGCAGGCTGCCTTGCTGATTCTAAGTGTTACTGGGAAAAAAAATATTAATTTCAATCTGTCAAAAACAGCTGAACTTCTTACCTGAATGTATGATTTAACTGTGTCCCTTTTTGAAATATTACAATGTAATGTGACAACCATCTCGAATCAGGCTGGATGTTGAAACCACAGATGCATGAAATTAGATGCTCAGAAGGGACATAAAAAAAAAAAAAAAAAAAAAAAAAAAAAAAAAAAAAAAAAAAAAAATCCAGAGAGTATATGAGCATAAAACTCTACATAAAAATAGCAGGATGAAAATGCAAATTAAAATTTGGCCTGATTGGCAGCAATCTCAGAGATTTCTGAGACTATTGTACTGCCTCCTAAGGAAACCATCTGGCATTGGCAAAGAGATTGGCACAGTGTTTGGCAGGGTGGCATTCATCTCTCCTGAATCTAATGACTCAATTTTGTTTCTTCTGTTTTACTAATAGCATCATGATCTCCTGCAAATGTGAGTGATTTCTGGTCTCATTTACTGCCTTATGGTTAAATGAAAGTAAACACAAGAACAGACTCTGGGCATTCGATAGACATAAGAAATGATGGTTGATATGAGGTTCCATTATACAGGAGGATCTAAAAAACTGATTTTTAGTATGAAACTATCATCCGTGAAATTATAGTATTTTCTCTAATGGGGTAGAAAGCTTTTGTCATTCTAGCTCTGTGTGACGCCAGCACTGGATGCTAGACTCCAAAGCCCAAACTTACCATCTCTACTGAATGGAGAACAATTATTTGAATTAGAAGCATATGCCTAACCAACTTGTAAGTTCTGTGCTTTTAATGACAGTATGTTCTACAGGCAGTAGTTAAGCAAAGATATTTCTGGTTTAGTAAAAATCTCTTACTTTGAGGACAAATAATGTAAAATACAAGCAGAAATTTACCAGATTTCATAAGCCAAGAAATTTTGTGAGTCTTTCAATTTCTGTAAAAAAGACAAATGCCTTTACATTGGTTTAGTTGATCCATCTTAGCAATTTGACTATTGTTTTTTAAAGTCAGATAAGACTGATGTGAAAAAGTACCAGTTTCTTCTCTTTTCCCACTGTTTACTTGTACGTGAAGTCCCCTCACACAGCAACTTAAATTGTCACTGTGATGTTCTGCAACTGTTGATACTGCTTGAGAGCACTGAAATCTGAGGCATTATTATAGAATTATATAAATACATAAAATATTCTATTAGACCTTAGATGTGTCTTACTGATCCAGTGTGTGTCATGTTCAGTGTTTCTCCAAACCAGCATGCACATGAGTGTGCTCAATGTTGCAGTGTCTTTATATTTTTAGTGTCCCGTACTCTTCTCCACTAATATGCAGAGCTGTGTGATCCTTAATTCTCAAACACTCATTTCATAATCAAACTAAATGTCATGCAGACACTATAACATTTGTCCTACCTGTCAAATCTCATTTTGTTTTCAGCAGCCACACTAAATAAGTGTGGCATAAGTGCTCTTAATCTCCAAGGATATAAAACAGAATTCAAGGTCCTCAGATGTAATTTCCTCGCTAGAAGAATGAACACTGCTCTCACTGTTTATGTAGTTTCAGACCTTTAAATCGATCCATGAGGAATACAGATGAATATTAAATAAATCAGTAGGGTTTTTTTTTTTTCCTTAGTGTTTGTCCCATCAGTTCTCAAACAACAAAATCTCATACATTTGTTATTCAAGCTACACCAATAGTATTTGTAGAACATGGTTTATCTGAAGTTCAGTGTGTGTGAATTTATTTTTTACTTTTTTTGCAACCTGGCAGATAAATATTTATCATAAATAAACTGGCTTATTGTCATAAATAGATATCCTCTTGGCTGAGGATAAGGAACCTGTAGTGATGAAGTTTCAGTGTGGGAATCTTTTACTACTTGACCTGAAATAATCTTATTTAGATAGACTTAGATACTCACTTCTCTAAGACAAATGGTGCATTTTTAAAGAAAGGTCATGAATTATGCATATTTTAAACTGATTGAATTCCTATAAGAACCCAGAAAAAAAATTAGTCTGAATTCTCAAGAGAAATACACAGAATTTTTCCCCATCTAATTCAGTGTTGGACAAATATCCTGTTCTCATATAAATTTATACATTGTCTAGTTCAGTTGTTGTCTCTAGACCTGGCTGCAATTTAAGTAGTATACTAACGGCTAAACCCTTAATCAGTTTGATTTGCATCATAATAGAGAAAGGTGCCTCCTGTTCACCAACAGTGGCTTTTCAAGGGTCAGGAATAAAGTTTTATCCAATCCCAGTGTGAAATTTCTTTAAAGTTAACCAAAGTAAACTTTATTTACTAAAGTTAAGCTTTAGTAAATACAACTGGTTGTTTTGATATACACAATGTATTATTTGTTTCTTTAGCATTACAAGTTGGTTCTGAAAATTTTCCAGAAAAAGGAAAGCAAAAACCCTACTGTCATAATTTATATGTTCATGTCAGTAGCATGTTATGGCTAAATATCTCAATAAACAGTTCTGCATATGGGTGGTTTCAGAATGCTTTTGCCAGTTAGTATTTTGTACACAAAACTCTTTTATTGTCTTTGTTAGGTGAGCAGATTATGGAAATCTTAAGCAATTATATAATTGGATTTAACTGGCAGGATGAGGAGTTCTGCTGTATCCATTTTTCATCCCATTCAAACTGTCTGTCAAAAAGGTTGAATATCTATTTAGAGTGCTTCCTCTCTCAAAGGTGCTGCCAGGTCTTTTCATCTGACATCTTTCAAAGTACCCTACTTTGATTACTTCCCATGCTTTCTCTGCACTACATCATGCAACTTTCATTAAAGAAAAGCCATTTTTTAGCATGGAAAGAAAACTCTTGCTGTTAGCAGAAAATCTCTAGGAAGAGCTCTTTGATCCTAAATTACATATGTTGAAACTTGGCTAGAAATAAAATCTTCATGTTCCTATTATGCAGCCTCTGTTCTAAAACTGGAAGACACTGGCCACCCAGCCAGTCTACCCATTAAAAAATGAGCTTTCCTGTTTTTGTGGAGTTTTTTTATAAAGTCAGACTGTTTAGGAGGAAGTCAGATCTGGACTAAAGATCCACAAGCTGTTTGATGGCCCTTTCGATAATACGGGAAAGTTACATACTGCACATATTACACAGAAATTTACACAAAGGTCCGTTTTTTAAGTTCAGGTTGTGGTCATCTGAGTTTCCTTAGAAACAAGCACTTAAATTTTTGAGATAAAAAAAATTTAATGTTTGTTTCTAAGGAGTCTCAGATTCCTCACTTATCCAAACTTCTTGCAGGGATTGCCTTAGCAAGCAATACCCAATACCTGTACAGCAGAACAGTTTAAAAGCATTTTTCATTTTTTCTGGGATTTGGTTAACAAAACAAGACATAAATGTTGTGTGATAGAAAGATATAGTAGTTTATAGGATTTCAATATACCCAAAAGTGGTAAAGTGCTGTACACACTTTTCTTCTAGCTATTTAAGGACCCTTCCCTGATCTTCCTGGGAACCATTGAAAGGTTTTATCTCAAAAGTCAGATGTCTGCTAGAAAATATGTTGATTATCAGCAGCAGGACCAAAGTGGACTGGGAAAAGAATAGGTCACTGAAACATAGTTCATATTCTAGGCAATAGAAACAAGGTGTTCAGGTATATGCAATAAATAGAAAAACAGTTACACTTACATAATAATATTGACCCTCATATGTTCCAAAATAAGTTTTTCCTATATTTCTCTTCCTTAGCCAGATTGCTGAATAGTATCCCACTATAACAATCTTATTGCGTCTACATTTATTAGTAGTTCTTCTAACCATATAATATTTTTTTTAGTGGAATGGGAATTCATTAGAAACTGCATGACAATGTTTCAGCAGAAGACTAGCAATGACTTACGGATGATGAGGTGGACAAAATGCTTGGAATTATGTGAACTGTGTAGCTTGAGAATATAGTGCAAAATGTGATTGATAATTTTGTCCCTGATTTGATGGAGGAACACTAAAACTTTTTAGTATTGACATAGAAGGCAAAACCTGATACTGGTTAAGAAAATAAACTGATAGGGGTTTGTCAGGTACTTCAAAAAGTATTTAATTTTAAACAATGGTTTAAAATTTTACAGAAGTATTACTGATTAGGAAAAAAAAAAACAAAACAGTTCAGAAACAAAGAAAATTGAAAGCCAAACAAGTGAATAGCTCTTGGAAGAAAATGAAGGGTATGGCATGAGAAATATGCAAGGTCAAAATGCAGAAGGAGCATTTTTAACAACATGGAAAAACTTGAAAATATGAGAATAAAATGGAGAACAGATTGAAAGATAAGAACAACCTAAATATTTTTCAGTAAAAAAGTAATTTTCAGTGGCGCACTTAATAAAGACAGTGGTCCAAGAAAACAGCAAACCTTGAGGCTGTAACAAAAAACATCACTGTCAACTGCAGATAACAGAACATTGACAATTCACTGAAAACACACGAGAAATGGAAGCTGCAAGAGCCAGCAGTCCAACTGAGTGGGTAATCTCCATTTTAAATCTCAGAAATTTGTAGCTGATTGCTATTTTAATGTGGTTTTTTTGCCTTTAACTGAACTTGCTGCTTCATCATGCATGTTTGTGTTTTGAGGTTCTTAGATCATTAAAGGTCACTGACTCCTAGCAGCATTAATAGAGGACACATCGGTTTATTGTGTGAGAAAACAGAAACTGTTGGATTGACAGTGAACCATACTTCATGTGGCCGTCTCTTGACTATAAAAAATCTTCAGCAATAGCAAATTATGAGGGGTTTTATTTCCTAAGCATTTGGGCTTCTTTAACCATATGGTGGAAGCAAAGGACACTTTAATATCCCCAGTGTAAGAGGACAGAGTTTAAAATTATTTCCCCATCCTCATTTTGATGGCTTTTAACCTAATACTAGCTTCTACTCCTCACAATTATGCATTACAGTAATTGAAAGTGCAAAATGGCAGTACATTAGTTGCAAAAGCAGAGTAAATTACCACCTCTAAACATATACTGACAAATAGAAGTAGCTCACAGTTAAAACCCAGATTAATCCAGTTCTCAAAAGTTCTGTCATGACCTAAATAAATACAAGGAAACACACTCATCCAACCAAATCACCTGTGATGGATAATTTTCTCTGATGTTTCATAACAAGTCTTTGTATTAGCACAGGATCAAAGTTTGTGTTTTGATCAGGCTGCTGGGGAATTACAATTGTCTACAAAATGAATGTCAGATCTACAAGACTGAAGTAGCAGTCCCTGGTCTTGCTGTTTTTCAATTCAGTTTCAGATGAAAAAAAATATCACTTGGTTTCAAGCTTTTTCCTGTTTATGTATGTTAAACACTGGCTTATGAGGCCTAAGAAGTTAATGCTTTTTGATCTTAAGGTTTTTCTACCTTTTTTATGCATGCAGTGGTAGTTGTGTAAGATTTTCTGTGGTAATCCACAATAAATATGTTCTATTTTTTGAAAATATTTATTGTAGATCCTTCACCTGTATTACTTTTATTGTCCAAAATTTGAACACCCTATCAGTTTTCAGGTTCTAGAATATCCTTCTATTGTCTCACAGAGGTCATATTCCAGATGCTTATCTCTTGAAACAATGTAAATTATGACTAAATTCAAAAAAAATTCTGAAAATAAGGAGTGCATTTTTTTTCTCTCCCTTATCTACCTTATAGTGGAGACATGAATTATGCATGATATTTCATGACTTTACTAGATTAACACAGTTATCCACCTTCACAAAGAGGCTCCTGCACAAAGAAGAAAACTGTAGATAGAGTTATTGAACACAAAGACACTATTTATATTTTACAGCATCCCTGGGTCGGAGATCTCTGGCAAATAAATGTGAGTATATTCAGGGGCAGTGTCAGCATTTGCCTCCTGATCACCATCTGTCCTTGCCTAATGTTGGAGAGTATGCTGGCACTGTTGGACTTTAGTCTGAGCTGCTATGGGTCCTTCTGATCAGAATTTCACAAATGTGAAATTGAGGATATGAATGGCAGATAAATAATTACATCTTTCCCTTATCTCTATTGCATATGGACAGGCAAATAAGTTCTTTGATGCCTTCTGTCAACTGATATTGGGAAAAAAAAATCACAGTGATTTTTTCTTGTATATTAATGAAAAAGAAAATATATACTTTCAGTCAAACTAGCCAACTAAATATTCAGTGTTTGTTGAAGTTTTTTGATCCAGGTACACTAGAAATTCTGACTTTGTAGTTAATGTCTTCAGCCTGTTATATATCAAATGAAACACAATCTGAATATAAAAGATAAAAAAACCCCCTTGTTAGTATTAAAACATGTGCTTGTCTCCACTGCTTCTTTTTAGTCAAGAAAGTCATACACTAAATTCCTGAAAGAACTGGCAGACTGGATGTCACATGAAAGATATATGATAGAAATTTCTTGTCTACTACAGAGTAAATAAAACCTTGTCCTTATGCTTCCTACAGATATCTAATTCTTTTTATCATTCGGTAAGAGTTACAAAATGTTTTGGGTTTTTCTGTGGGTTTTTTCCCCTAATGTGGTCTTTGCACAATAGTTTATGCAAAAATGTATCTGAAACATGATGAACTGATCAAATACAAGAAAGAAACTTGTGTGTCAAGGCTTATGAATTAATTCAAGAAAACAGTGCTGATCCTTAGGTATATGATGGATGCAAAAATAACTAAAAGCGAAGCTATTAAACCTAAAATGAATTTTGTGTATTTTTGCGTTGATAAATATAGAATGATGTGTAATTTTCCAAAGTTATGTCATATTTCAATTGAATTGCAACTTGCTGAGATTTGAATGGTCTATTTTATTTTTTCCTGCTATTATTCTTTTCATGTTTTTATTTATTCATGTTATTCAATGATGAGAACAAAATCAGAAATGCTTACAAATCTATAAAACAACTGTATTCATCTCAGCTGTAATTAGAGAACTGAGAACCTCAGTTGTCTGCTTTTGCAGCTTATGTACCCCTGTTTTGCATTTTCAATTACTGTAATGCACAACTGTCAAGACTAGAAGCTAGTTTTAGGTTAAAAGACATCAAAATGAGAATGAGGAATCCTGATTTGTCATGAAAGAGGAAAGGAGAAGACAGCTTCCCATGATCAACGAGATTTAAAAATAAATCACACTGAATGTCCAGAAAAATAATGCATGGTTCAGAAGTCTGAACTGCATAAAAGCTTTTAGATGTTAATGCTGTTAAAGCATCCTGCTCTCTGAAAGTATCATTCTAATGTGTTTTTGTTTACCTCCAGTTCTGGGAAATAGGACAGGATGGAATTACATACATCATGGCGGAAGAAGAGAATTGTAGCTTTGTTAGAACAGCATGTCAAAACCTGTTATTTCCAGATGATGAAGCTCCTTAATATTCTGACCTTTTAATCCAGAGTTTACCAGCAAGCTGAAAAGTTTCAATTTGTGAAAATATCCTAGATTCCAGAGTATTGAAAAAATTTGGATCAGTTCAGCATGTAGCTTTAATGAAATGGACATGTCCTGATTGCCCTCCAGTCAGGCAAAATCTCTCACATCACATGCTGGTGCTTTGCCTCAGAGGAAGGTCTCTTGTAGTAGGTTCGTGGAACAAAAACTTGCACTTGAGGTTTAATAGTTAAGCAGGTGGCATCATCAGCACCAAGATGTGTTTTCCTCCTGGTGAAATTGCTACTGAGTGGAAACAGTTCTTTAGCAATGCAGGCTATATTGTAATTAACCATAATGACTGCATATAAAAGGAATCCCTCACTTTCCCTTTGTTATCAGAATGGAGTTGGGGCCTTTCAGAGAAGCTACCATTAAATTTTATTAACCTGGGAGTAATGGCACTTTATAAACATCCTTTATGTATTAAGCAACAAACAAATGTGCATTAACAGTTGCTGATTGAAAAGACTGGAAAAGAGAAATGCTACCCTACCCCAGTTTTATAAGACGGACTGAAAAAGCAGTCTTACCTAAAGCTATACACCGATTCTGTGGTAGAGAAAGCCCTTTCACTAAACTGCTTTAATTACAGGAACAAATCATCATTTCATCAGATGTAGACTCACCTGAATCTCTTAGCAAACAAGCAAGGGATTGATAGAAATATTCAGATGCATCACATATCTGATACTGCCTTTATCTCACAGTGGTATATTCTCTGAAGTTCGTATTTTCATTTCTTTAATGTACCTTTGGACAGATTTTACCTTTTTCCTCATCCATAAATAAAAAATTAAACAAATTAACTTTTTTATCCCACCAAAAAGAAATGTTCTGGGGTTTTTGTTTTGCTTAGGCCAGTATTTAAGTTAAGGAATCACCAGTTTCAGTAAATAACCAAGAGAAGCTATCATTGGTCTCATGAGAATAAAACTTTATTATGCAGTCAGGTTTTTCACACAGTATAAAGGTTAAAAAATTCTGGTATCTTCTTTTCTAGTCTTTTGTACAGGGTACTTAGATATTTCTCTGTGAGTGATTCTGATTGGGATTTGTCTTACACCTAAGTTTCTTAAATGGATGTTGCTTGAAACAATACGCTTGAAACTGCCATAACCATGTGGCAGTTCTTAATATCGTCTTCTGAAGATATTTCATAGCCAGAAGAGTTGAACTCTTTGGGCACTGAACTACCAATATTTGTCTTCAAACATTAGTACTTCAGGGATGAATCAGTTCACACAGCATTTTGTGGAGATGCTAAGAAGCACAAGTTCAGTCATCTATCTGTCTATGTCTAGGAGAATATCATAGTTTTTCAAAAAGTTTGTCATGCACTGATTGCGTAACTGCATATTTAAGTAAAATTCCTAAACCAAGTGAAAAGAGAGTAAATCCAGAGAAAATAATGGATAAAAGTACTATATTGCAATTAAAGTATACTATGTTTAGCTGGACAAGCATTTACTGAAGACTTGGAAAAAGAGATTAAATAACTGGGAACATTGATGGAGGAAACCCATAATGATGCTGGCATAATTCAGTGTGTATCACTATGGTCACCTGTGAAGTGCAGGTGAAGACAGGGACTGTCTGTATTTTTCATATTTACACGGAATTTTCATGTGACTCTTCCTTGAATAGCCAGTGTTAGGTCCACACTCTTGTCTGGAGAAGACCTTGTGGTAGATCATGGTATTTTAACTATGAATTGGCCAATATTGTTTACAAATCAAGACTACCTCTTTGCACACTGCTGTCTTAGAGCAAAACATCCTTGGAGCCAATAGATTTTTATATTAATGTTTATCTAAGGAAATTGCATGTCATTTTTTTTTTTTCATTTCTTTTTTTAAAGTAATTTTGCTGCTATAAGGGAGGCGTATTAAGGTCACAGCAGACCTCACATTTAGGGTAGAAATAAGTCGAGACACAGTCTTGTTCACCACACTGTGAAAAGGTCCCGGTTTATTATTCTTCACAACTTGGCTATCCTGACTTCAACTCAAGAAGACTCTGACTACAGCAAGTTCCCACTGTAGGCTGCCCTTGCACACTCCGCAGGCTCCAGCTTCAGACTCAGACTGACCTCACAGCAGACCACTCACAGCATCAATTCTCTCTCCCATTTGGTCAGTCCCTGTTTGGTCCATCTTTCCTCTCCTCTTAGTCCTCCTCTGGACTGTTCTTCATTCCTTCTGTTCCTCCCTTGACCAGCCAACCTACTCTTTTATCACACTCATCCTTACTGGATATACCTGTTAAGGGCAAGGCTGTTTTTGGTAATTAACACAGTTGTGACTCATCAGGAGCAAGGTAATCCATCCATCCAGCTTGTAATCCATTCTTCTACAAATCCCCCTTTTCTTTTAATTACAAAGACACATATAAATAGACATATTCACATATTCCACTTAAAACTGAAAGTTATACAAATATTTAAATACAGTACATATGTTTTTCCAGCATAATAAAACTACTCCAGTTCCCGGGCCAGTTGACCCCTCTTAGTCAACCTGATACCCACAAGTCACCATATTGATGATTCTGCCTCTCTGAGCTCTGCTACCACTAACTCTAGCCACACCAACACTCCCTGCCATGCCAGCTGTACATACCAGCAGTCAGGGAGAACCCAGCATTGACCCAGGACCCTGCTGTTGCCATACCACTTTTTAAAATTGAAGTATGGACTTCTGCAGCTCTTCTGGCTGTGTTATTTCTCAAGGTTCTTTTTAGGCCACTGTCTCCTTGCAACTCGAGGCTGCAACTTCCACAACTCAGAGGCCGTATTCTTCCACAGCTCCTGGATTTGTTATCTCTGGCAACTCTCATGTGGCTGTCCTATCCCTGGCAACTTTCAGTCTGCCTCTGTCTCTGCCATTCTTCTTATGGCCAGCTACTTGCATTTCCTCAGTTCACATCCAACCATGTCTTATCACGTCAGGCTCACCAGACGCTGCATCAAACCTTGCATTAAGGATAGAAATGAGCCAAGACACACAGTCTTAGTCACCACACTTTGAAAATGTCCCAGTGTTTTCTCCCTCACAACTCGGCCATCCTGACTCCAGCTCCAACAGACTCTGACTAGAGCAATCTCCCATTGTAGGCTTGCCTTCCAGACTCTGACCACAGGCTTTTACATAGATAGACTTTTACTACAGGCTTCTCCTGCTAGACACTGACTGCAGACTGCAACTGCAGACTCAGAGTGACCTTGCAGCAGCAATTCCCTCTCCATTGTTCCTCATTCCTTCAGTTCATCCCCTGAGCAGCCAACCCACACTTTTATCACACTCATCCTTACTGGATATAGCTGTGAACTATTAAAGACAAGGCTGTTTTTGGTAATTAACACAACTGCGACACATCAGGGGCAAGGTTGCCTGTAATCCATTCTTCTATACATTAACAGTTTGCAAAAAAATGTAACCAAATACTACTAGTAGGAAAGGAGCAGGATAAAATACTTTCATTTTTATTAATTCCACTGAGTAATCAATGAAGTCACCACGAACAGCATTCTTGCCTTGAGAACACTTTCTAGTATTTCATACTGTGGATATGGTTCTTTGTCAAAGATTTTAGTGCTGTTTTGTAACTGCATTTGAATAAGAAATTTTTAAGCACCTAATCAGGCTTTCATGAGAAAAGAGGAGATGGGAACTGAAGAGTGACTTTCATTCAGAAATAGCAGACAAGCAAAGATGAGGATGTCTGTATTCTGACAGTCTTGTATATCTGAGGTTTCAGAATAATTGGATAGGTGAGGAGCTGAGACTCTTCAGAGCTGCTGAATATAAAGAATGGTAGAATACTTATAGCTGCTAGTTTTACTATCAATAAATCAAGTGTACATTTAGAAACACAGACACAATAATTTAGAGCAGTATAAAAGGATTTTTATATGCCCCAAAGGAGCATACTTCTTCTATTCTGTACAGGCACTAGAAGAAAACCCTTTCTTTAGTAGACATCATGCAGATAGTGAGTTAGTTACTCAAAAGACTTGGAATATTTTTGAAGTTTTTCTTTTTTTTTATTTTTCGTTGCTTATTATATGTGTAAATTATCATGAAAGATTGAGATGAAGGATAGGTAGATTTATCTCTTTTAAGAAACTATTTAAAGCTCAGATTTAAAGCTCATTTCCTTCTAAATTTGACCCTTAATTTTGTTTGGAGTGAAGAAATGCTGTTCTGGTTCAGGCTCTTTCCTTGTAGTTCTCGTTTCAGTAGTGGGTTGGGTTTTGGTTTCTGATGTTGTTTTATCAGGTTAACGTGCTGGCATTTTTTATGTATCATGGGAAAAAAAAAAATACCACCTTGTGAGTCTTTTCTGTGGTCTATAATATAAATAGGTTAGCTCTTGTTATGCATCTCTCCTTACCCCACCCTTGCCACTTAAAATATATCTGTATTTATTAATATATACCTAACACTTGTGATACAATCTGGTTTGGGTTTTTTGGTGTAATACTATATGACTTAATGCTATGTTAATAGTAGGAAAGCCCCAACACTGAAATGTTGAAAGATATAGTAAAGGTCATTTTTCTTCCCTTTAAATAGATGTCACACCTCTAAGCACTACTACTGCAGTTTAATCATATGTCTCAGGTGAGAGTGATAGAAGGCAGAGATCCTGAGTTGAGATTTTTATCCTGCTTCCAAAGGAGTGGTTGTCAGATTGTACCTCTTACCCGCCTAACTGCCTGACATTCCAGCTTTCCCTTCAGTCACTTCAGTCACAGTGTTCATTTTCACATCACCTTTAATAAAACTAATTAATAAAACTACTTAATTATTATTTCTGCTTTTCTGCTGTCCTCTCCCATCACCTCCATGCCAGATTGTACCAGAGAGAAAATGTATGCTGCCTGTGCATAATGTGTTTCATTCCCGTAAATGCACTGGAAGTAAATTTAAATTTTGGTCCTTGATGTTTAGGGAAAGCCTCAAGTTTTGCAGACAGACGGTTACTACTAGAATGCAGTTTTTGGAGCCAGCTGGTCAGAGCAAAGGCAACTGACTCCATCAAAGAGTAGCATGTGGTTCCATTGTAAAGCTGACTGCAGTATAATCTTAGGTGTGAGGGACCTGAATCTAAGTGCCTTCAGGCATCAGGCTGAGCAGGCTGAGTATGGCGCATCAATTTCACTGTTACAAGCTAACTAAAAAGGAGTGGATGGATTTGGTGGCTGCTCAACTGAAGTGGTGCCCGACCTGCTGTTTCATTGCCTCTGTCCAAATTTAAAAAACTATGGCATTGCTAGCTATGCCAAGAGTGCAGGAAGAGCAACTAGACACAATTGCTCTAGTCTTGAAATTGAAAAATAAATGTCATCAAGTGTCATCATTTGTTTGCTCTCCTAAAACTTTACATAGTAAAAGACACTTACAGTGCCTCCTATTGCAAAAGACTTGAAATTTAGTCTGCATTAGTTGGCTTTATCATGTAATTTCAGAATTCCTATTTATTACTAACTTTGGTAAATTCCACCTTATATTAATATTTCCTTCATTTTAATGAGTTTTATTTACTGATAAAGCTGGAGAATGTAAACGGTATTTAAGAAATTTTAGTTGGACTCGCCGTAAAGATGACTCAGTGTTTGGAGTGGCTGGACTTCCTATGTGTTGCCTTTCATGCGCTCCCCTGCAGAACTGAGATCCCCATAATTTTTTAACAGAGTCACCTCTGTGATCCCTAGACAAATTCTTTTTAAAAACCAGTCAAAAATATTTCTTTATTTCCAGAAGGATCCTTTTTACCTTTGCCATTGAGATAAAAAAATTAAATTGGATGGTGCTTTCTTGACTGTAAGAGGCTAGATAAGCAGGCCCTACATGAAAGACAAGAAATAAATTCTTCTGCATACTAAACTAGATAAAATTTTTGTATAATGCAACACAGCAGATTTATTTATTTATTTATTTATTTGTTTCGTAATATATTTTACTTATTTTTGTAGTGCTGCTATTTGGTTAACAAGGAAGAACCAAAAAACTCACCGCTAAATAAAAGATGCCTAAAAAAGCTAAACATGCTGCAGAAAATGGTATTGATTAAGCTGACTGATGTGCCATAATGTTATTCAGGTGAATGTTCTTTAGTATTTCTAATGTGAACATCTAATTTGAATTCTAGATTGTTATAAATGATTAAGAGTGACAGGTATTTGAGTGCCTTTCTTCAGTGCATGACAGAAGATATCACTTCATTCATGTGCTGATCAGCTCCCTAGCTGCTTCAGAGACCTCAGCTGAATAGCTGAGCTCTTTAAAATTTCTCCAGTTGATTCCTGTAAGTGATATGAGTTATTTTGAAGACAGATACTCAAAGATATCATAGAGGGTTATTCTTTTTTGTTACTCTAATTTCAGTAGAATCTTCAAAATGTATGCCGTGACCTTTGTTATTTTCATTTGCAGATCTTTGCTGCTTCTATGCTGTACTCTACTGGGTCAGAATTTCTTTCTGCTTTGCAATGAGACAAGATTTATTTGTTTTGATTGATAAAAATTTGGAGCAGACATTTAAAAATAAACACAGAACAAAAATTATTTTAAACTGGTTTGAGGTAACAGAAGTTTCACACCAGCTGCATTCCAAGGATTTTCTTGAATTCAAGTATAACTTCATGGATTTTGTCTAGGAATTTACATCTAGGCCAGTGGCATCCTGGCTTGTACCAGCAATAGTGTGGACTGGGGCAGTGATTGTCCCCCTGTACTCAGAACTGGTCAGGGTGTACCTTGAGTTCTGTGTCCAGTTCTGGGCCACTCACTACAAGAAGGACATTGAGGTGATGAAGCATGTCCAGAGGTCTCCAGTAGCCTGGAGTGAAGGAGGCTCAGGGGTGACCTAATCCCTCTCTACGGCCACCTAACAGGAGGGTGCTGCCAAGTGGGGGTCGGTCTCTTTCCCAGCCAGCCAGAGACAGGACAGGGGCATTGTCCTCAAACTGCACCAGAGGAGATTCAAGTTGAACATCTGGAAGAAATTCTTCATTGAAAGGCTGGCTAAGCATGAATTGGCTTCCCAGGGAAGTATTGGAGTCACACCCCTGGAAGTGCTTAAAAGAGGTGTGGTTGTGACACTCAGAGTTATGATTTTAGAGGGGAAGCAGTGCTGGGTTAATGGTTGGACACAATGACCTCAGAGATCTTTTCCAACCTAAATAATTCTATTAATCTATCACAAAAAGAGAGAGATTATGTTGTTTAAATTCTACATCTGCAATGACTGTAGAGAGGAACACAGAAAAATGTTATCTGTTTTCACTGTAAAATTTACAGTGCAAGAGAGCCTTGACATAAAAATTCTTGTAAAGCAAATGAATGCTATAAAATGTAAGATGGACTATGCAAATTACTTTCAGTATTATAGCTGTCTTCACATAGGTCATAATTTTTTCTCCCACATGTAGTATTTTTGAGGATTAAAAATTATCCAAGAAGATAAATAATCTTGAAAGCAAAATGAAAGCTTGAGGATAGAAAATTGATTTTTTTTAAATTAACTCTTCCACTTTCCGATAAGGAAATATTCTGATGCCTCTTCTGGGTGATATATTTCAAAACTTTCCTTTTATTACTTCTCTTTGAACACAACAAGGAAGTTCAATAACATTTTTAATATCTACCTAGTGATTTGTAAGTGTCACAAGTCATATCTACTATGTGGTTAATTTTCTGAGAGCTTGATAAAGGGTGTGGTGCATTTAGGTGCTGAAGACAAGGGTGAAATTCAAGATTTTTTTCACAAGCAAGTTAGTGTAAGCAAGTTTAATTCTGTCTTATGTCCTCCCTGCAGTAGTTGTTATGGAAGGACTATACCTTCTTTTACTGCAAACTGCTCTCACAGCTGAAAGCTTGTGAAGGCTGTGACTCAAATAGTATGAAGGAGACACAATGCAATCATATCTATCACTCTATCTATCTATCTTGTCAGCGAGACACACAAAGCAGTCACACGCAGACAAGAGATTTTTGCAGGGCAGAGGTCCTTCCAATCCCAGCTCACAGCTGAGAGAGCAGAGAGAAGAAAGCCCCTTTGTTTATTTTTACTTTTTATACATTTCTGGGTCTAGCAGAAGATTGGCTTTTTGGGGTTTCCACCCCTCAGCCTCAGTGGCCAGACCAATTGTCAGTTACAATTGTTTTCAAGTTAGAAATATGCAAACAAAGGACAGAGAATGAAAAACAAAGGATTTGTTTATGTTACATCTGTGGGAAAAAGTAGAAAACTCCTCTAATATTCTACAGTAACTAAAAGATCTGACTCCATTTATGAAATTCAAACGGCTAATAAAAAAACTCAGAAAAACCAGGGTAACACTATCTGTATCTTAATTCCTCAAAATTAATTCTGTAGATATATTAATAAAATAAAAATTTAGGACAACCTTCTGAAACTGTCATCCCCTTTCTACACTAAGTGCCAGTACATGCATCAATTTTTTATAATGTCCTGTTCCAGTCCTCCATAATGTGTGCCTGAAAACTTTCTGAAACAACTAATAAATTCATTGAAACTTCCCCAGGCAGTTGCTTAGTATTACTAGCAGCATAATTTTTTAAATTAAAGCTTTTCATTTAGGAGTTGGGAGGAGGCTGTGAAGATCATGTTGGTCAGGCAGTGTCCATGAAATGGAGGGCCTGTTTCCAGGTCAGGATTTCAGACACTGTTTCCAGAAATACAGATATGAACCTAGCATATCTTGAGAGACAAATTCCTAATATATTCCTTTACCTTTCAGGTATTTGCCTGGATATAGTCCAGGTCAGGACTGTTAGATGATTTTTTCTATAAGACTTTTTAGAAGAATGGTTGTGAATAACTTCAAATTGTTCAAATTCTCACAGGCACACTCCATCCTACAGCAAAAAATGAAACATGCACTGTAGGATCTGAATTAGTAATTTCTCATACATTGTGGATGAAATATATAATACGTGTGGGAAAACAGATATTTTCCTATTGAAAAGATACTTTCCTACTGACCCCTATGAGAATGGTGACGGTAAGCCTAGAAATATGGGCTGTCAAAGTTAGAGTTTTGAATCGATATGCATATGGCATTTACTTTTAACAGTTTTGTGATGTTTAATTTATGTATACATGTGATGTATAGCTGTATCATATGTATATATGATCAGAACTCTAGCCTTGAAAGACTTTTTTTTAATCTGTATATGCATAAAGATACCATATATAAATGCTTGTGTTTTATGTATATATATTTTAGACTGTCTTAATATCAGTCTTTTCTCCTTTTTATGTGAATCAAAAACCAAGATGATGATATGAGTAACTTCAAAATTTACAAAGATTTTCTCTAGCTTTTTTATAGCCAAAACTATTCAGAAAATCCTAGTTACTTCCAACTGCTTTGAAACTGAAGGTTTTGTAGGTTATATGACTCACAGAAGCATTTTTGCCCCGCTTCACATGCAAAAGCAGATACCAGTTTTGCCTAGACTACATCAATGAATTTAGTTCCATAGTTTGTTTATATAAATATGAATTTCTACCTTTAAAATATTAAAATATTCTTATATACATTTCTGGACTAGATTTAGGAAGACATATATATTTAATTTATTGCAAATCTTTTCTAAAAAGCTTGATAACTTCCTTTAGAGCAAAAGATATTTTGTATGCCTTGCTCTCTAGGGAGTTGGCTGTGCATAAAAGATATCTCCTTTTTAAATTGTTTAGATGCATCTATTATTTACAAAACTACAATTCTTAATCCTGTAATTTCAGTGGAAATATGAGAGTACTTCAAGACCTGAGTGTAGGAGGATACTGACTGGTCTAATTCCTTACCATGTTTAAAGCTTAGCCAGAGATATTTGCTGTACATCTGCAAAGAAAGCATTTGAAATGACAACAAATCTGAATGGATGTAAAGTGGGTTGACCCTGAAAATCTCTATTTAATCTTTTCTTGGCTTTCATCAACAAATCAGTTCCTGTTATGCAATAAGCCTGCAGAGTTATCAACTGGGATTTCATCTGGTGACTGCAGACATGCCATATGGGAAGAAAACAAGTATTTAGTGTGCAGTTTTTAGGCTGCACTATATATGTCATACTTATGGTTTCCTTTTTTTATATTGTACTGACATACTGCATGTGCAGTTCTGAGTTTCTGTTTTTCACAACCATGCTTTTTTAGTCTGTCTTTTCTCGGTGTGAGTGTATATGTGTGTCCATCCACCAGCTTTTCTTTATTCCCCTTCTCAGTACTTCCCTTGCATACTTTTATATTGCTTTCAATCTTCAGAGGGGGAAAAAAAAAAAAAAAATCACGGACTTGTGCTTTCATTAGATTGTCTAGTAATTATATAGAATATTCTCTAAAAATTTTTTTTAAAAAAATATACCTCTTTCCTGGGATGGAAAGTTTGAAGTTTTTTCCTTATTTAATAGAATTGTTATTTTTTTCCTTCTCCAAAGAAACATTTCCTTAGTTGCATTTTGATAATTCTGCACTAGATTTTCTGTAATATAGCATTTCTTAACTAAATTTGGGACTTTATTGATAGGTGCATGAATCTAGATTATAGAAATCTGTCACTATTGATTTTTGGGGATAGTGTTCCCTGTTATCAAGATGCTGTCTATCAATATAAATGCATATCGATAGCTGTATTTTTAAATAGAAATAAAATAATTAAGGAAAGGCTAACCCAACCAAAAACTATGCAACACTGTTTAAAAAATATTTAATTCTTATTAGATACCCCCAGAAAGGATAGAATTCCAGAAGAGAAATTTCAGAAGGAATCTGTCTTTTTGCCAATAGATTTTTGTCATATTCAGTAGTCACCTTGACCACCACCTTAAACTCTGACCCTCCTTGTAAAATTTCTAGACTGGGATAATAGCAATTTGTTTAGTGTTGTAGAAGAGAATAAACTGTTGTGTACAGGTATCAACAGAAGAGCAACAGCTGCATGGGTAGATCTGCAACTATATCCTTCTACTGGGGTCTTTCCAGTTGATAAATTTCAAACCTTCCTAGACAAAAAAAAAAGACAAAATCCAAAACAAACAAACAAACAAACAAACAAACAAAAAATCCCAGAAAACAACAACAACGACAACTACAACAACAACAAAAATTCAGCCTTTGTTAATAGTAGATTATATAGAGGGGAAAAAAAGCAAGTTCAAGGGAAAGCATATTTAAGATTAACCTAGGAAGTAATTTTATTTTTAAAATGGAATTTATTCCAAACTCTGGTTTGAAACAATGGGGTTAAACATTATTATGACTGGCCACCAAGTCGTCACAGTATTTGCTTGCCATACTGCAGTGAGCATGGTGTGCATGGTGGGCTATGATCTTTTCTCCTTCGTGTGGTGGTGTGCATAATGCTCTGCCTTCAGCTGCTAGTTAGAGCTTTTTGCATTTTTAATAGCCTGGACAACAAGTGCTAGTTACTTATATATCTACTCTGGCCACTGATGTGTCTAGAAAAATATCTGTTCCCCACGGTCAGAAGGCTGTTGAATATATTTCCTGAATATCTTTCATGTTGGGTTATGTAATACATATATATGAAGTAGTGTGGGAAAAAAAAATTCTGGTTTGAAATTAGTAGATTTCAAAGAAGATAATGTTTAGGGATTTCTTGAAAAGAATATTTATTTAACCTACTTAACTTTCCCTTTTCTGTAAGTTTCCAGAAGCCTCTCCTGCAATATAGTCTCTGCTTCCTACTTGAACTGTCAGTTACAACAGTGAAAATAACTGGTTGCTAGTCTGGTTTTCTTAACACATCTTTCAATATATACTGAGAAAGACTTCTTAAAATGGGAGATTTTTTTTGCAATAGCCAGACTGTCAGCTGTCAAGTTCTAGACATAAACGGTTGGCAGAAAAGGTGAAAGCATGAACAAGATTCAGATGAGCAATCAGAAAAATTTAAGCCTCGTAGTTAAAACAAAACTTCAATACAAATGTGCAAATTGTTCACACACTGGAGGGAAGGGATGCCATCCAGAGGGACCGCAAAAGGCTTGAGAGGTAGGCCTGTGAGAAACTCGTGAAGTTCAATAAAGGTGCTGCACCTGGGTCAGGGTAACCCCAAAGACAATACAGGATGGGCAGAGAGTAGGCTGACAGCTGTTCCGAGAGATGGACTTGGAAGAGTTGGTGGATGAGAAGCTCAGCATCACCTGGCAATGTGCACTTGTAACCCAGAATCATATCCATATCCTGGGCTGTGCCAAAAGGTTTGTCAAAAGCAAGTCAAGGGAGGAGATTCTCAACTTCTATTCTGCCCTGGTGAGAACCCACTCAGAGTGCTCTGTCCAGTCAGGGGCCCTCACCATAAGAAGGACATAGAACTGTTGACATGAGTTCAGAAGAGGGTCATGAAGCTGATACAAGGGATGAAGAACCTCTTCTGTGGGGAAAGGTTGAGAGAGATGGGGTTGTTCAGTCTGGAGGAGTCTAAGTCGCAACGTTTGGGGACACCTTATAGCAGTCTTCCAGTACCTGAAAGGCACCTACAGGAAAGTTGTAGAGGGGCTTTTTCAAAGGCAGATAGTGATGGGACAAGGGGGAATGCCATTAACTGAAAGATTATAAATTTAGGATATTAACTATAGAAAAAAGAACAAATTCTTTAGTGTGAGGCACTGGAACAGTTTCCTCAAAAAATTTGTGGATGTCCCATTCCTGGAAGTTGTTCAGGGGCAGATTGGATGGGGCTCTGAACTACCTGGTCTAAAGGAAAATGTCCCCGTCCACAGCAGGGGGCTGGAACTCAATGACTAGTTGTTTGCAACCCAGGCCATTATATGATTTTATGATATCATCATGTGTGAATGCAAACAAATCACATTCTCTTCTCCTCTACCCTGATTTTGCATAGCTGATTTAAATAAAGCCAAAGTCTCTTTATTAAAGGTTTCCCTGGGAGAATATGTATGTCACTACAACACAGTTGTATCTTGTAGTATCCGTGTACATGTATCTCTTTGATCAATCTGTCATGTATATTGTATAAACTGTAATTTTTTCTTTCTTTTCAAGCCTATGAAGACTTGCATTATTTTTCAGCTAACCACAAATTCTCTTAAAATAGCAGTACAACAGCCCATAATTTAATGTCAAGGGATTTAATCACAAAAAAAAAAAAAAAAAAAAAAAAAAAAAAAAAAAAAAAAAAAAAAAGTAATCCTGAATGAATCTTGAGAGATTAACTGACAGCTTGAATGAGGAAAGATGGCATTTGCAGTCTACAAAAGCTTAAGATGAAAATAGTATGATTGCATTTCAGAATACAAAAATGTTGCTATGGCAACTGTATGTTCTAAATAGGCTCGTCTTTCTAAGAAATACTGTATGTGGGTGTGTGCTACAAAGTTCTGTGTACAATAGAGACAACAGAGACGAATGTTAATCACGATTCATGCTGCAAAAACAATCTTTTGGACGAAAAAGTGGATGGTTTTGAATGATTGCTTAAGTTTCTGATGAAACTGATGTCAGAAAAGATTTATCCATAAGCTATTCAAGTACTAGTTTAACTGTAAGTGGTTTTTCTTTTGTTCAGTAATACTTTTCTCAGAAGTATTAAAAATAGCTCCTTTATCTTCGTTCCACAGGGGACTACTGCTGGCTGTAAATAATCTGGGAGGAGACTGGTTTTTTTCTGAATATTAGACTAGGATAAGAGTTGAGAGGAACTGTGGAACAAAAAAAAATCTGCTTCAAAAACACATTTTTCAAGTTTGCTTTTCACATCATCTTGCAGTACGAGGTGAAAATAGTGAAACACGTCACTGGTCGAAACATGTGATGACATGGAGAGAAGCAGCACTATGCTAAAGAGCCTGAGGCAGTACAGACATAAGCCAGCATTTCTGGGTCAGTATGGGTACACATCTGTTTGCAAATACAGCTCAACAGTATGCCAGGAAATCAGAATCCAGTAAAAATATAATCACATGGCAGAGATACTCTCAAAAGAAGTAATTAAATCAAATCAAAAGAAATATATTAAAACCTAGCACTTTGCCCTACATTTCATATTTTTAAAATGGCAAGATTATTTTAAGTCGTATTGTAAAGTCAGAATTCCCTTACTTGCTTCAATGATTAACTGATTACCAAACTTTAGAAATGAAGTTGTATTTTTCTGCTTCTATGTAGCATTAACACGTGTCTAGCCACACGGCATCACATCTGTTCTGTATTCTCCTTCAAACAGATGCCAATTCTAAATAGTCTAGGAGGGAGGTGCGAAATTCTGTATTTAGATGTGAGAGAATCTGCATGTTTATTCAACCTCATGTCTCTAATTTCTCTTTCTTACTTACATAATGCATTATGAATCATGTGGTTTAATTTTGTTTCAGACATTTTTCCTAAGCCTGCATAATGCTTCTAGTAGTAGTAGTATTCTGACCCTCTTTAAACCATCCAGGGCTCTTGATCTCTACCTCTTTCTGTGATGTAGAGAAATTTACAAGCAGAAAAAGGAAGAACTAAGACATCAGGGAACAAAGTTATTCATTTTGACACAATAACGATTTGATAACAATTGAGAGATTAATTCAAGAGGCACCACTGGCCTGAGATCAGACTGCTTGTGTGTTGCCTAATTAGACATTTGCTCTCTCTCAGCCTTTGGGCCAAGGAGGATGGACCAAGCTCTGGCTGAGCAAGGTAACAAGTATCATGTGGTATCATAGACTTCGCAGCATGTCAACTCTGAAATACATGAAAAGGATAAGAAATAATGTAGCCATATGTATGTCTGTGTGACTGTATGTGTGTACACATATATATGTATTTAGACATGTACATTTGGTAATGTGATAAAACACTCCCTGCAAGCCACTGTGAGCAGTGTCCAGATCATATTTCAAATTGAGGAGTGTGTTGCTGCCCAGGAGTGGGGATTGTGGATGCAGAAGAATGCAGGGGGAGGAAATTTGAGATGATATAGAATTTATTAGGGGACGTTAGAAAATGAGATGGGAGCAGGATGAAGCCCTCAGTACACTGTGTGTCTGTGTGAGTCCTCTGGGTGTCTGATTCTTGTGGCTGGGTGTGTGTATTCGTAGGGATGTGACACGTACACATGCTCTGTGTACATCTGCCTGCTGGGAATGGGTCTCCTCACTGCTGGTTGGACCTAGGGATGTGGAACTGAGCAGCTGTGCCTCTCCCAGGCTCTCAGATATCATTTTTCTCTAACTGTATTTATGGAATTTGTAAATACCCACAATACATGCAGGGTGTAAGGATGTATTAAAGCTAATTGCAGTGAAAGCAGCAACTAGTGCTGTTACACAATCTGAATTTACCTGCTCCACAGAAGCTGGGTTGTTATATCTGATTGTCCTGTGTCTCCAAAATGTACATTTCACTAATAACACAAATATTGTTTCAGTATGCATTTGCAAAATGCTGGGTCATTAGATGATTTCTTAGGAAATTCACAGACACATTCTCGAGAATGAAAAAAATACTACTAGACCAGCAAACTCCTCACAACATTTCAGCTGAGGGAAAGGCAGGCACTGGCTACATGGATGAGAGGTATTGATGAGGGAGTTGTTGATTTTTTTTTTTTTTTTTTTTTTTTTTTTTTTTGGTCTGGAAATATCAGTCATTTGAAAGAGTTATCACTGATTTTATGTTTATCTCTATTTTATTTATTTTGTGTATCTCTTTCTCTTCTGTTGTCAAATGAAAACATATTTTTTTCATGCATAGTGTTTCATTTTTTGAAGATGAAGCAAAAATAAAGCAAGATGCATATCGTAGTCATATATCATTTGCTCAAAAATCTGTAGTTGGAATAAATGTGAAAGCCTTCCAAAGAGGGGAGAGGAAGCAGAGAAGGGAAAATGGAGGAGCATGAGAGTAAATTAACATATCTGAGAAAATAGGGACAGAAGTATCATTACCAGTCAATCTTAAAGCATCCTTCAAGACAAAGACAAAATATCTTCTGTGGAAGAATAGAGGAAATATGCACTTCAATGCATGACTTATCCAGATGGACAACACCATGAGTATTGAAGATTCAGACCAAAAATTGTTGTGGAATAAAATAGTGGGATCTGTATATCAGAGAATGTGTTAAGAAAATTAATAAATGCAGCTAGAATACTGCAGGCAAGTTGTGGGTCACAGGATGGGGGAGGCAAGGCTAACCCCCCCTAGTCACCAACAGACTAACCACAGCACCAATCTTGTTGACTTTCACCAAACTACACCTTTACACCCAGCTTACTCACTCTCATGAGACTGTGGTGGATGCAGTATGTGAGAACTGGACACTAAGCTCTAGCAGTGGCTGAAAATGTATAGAACTATTGTTTTTTATCCACATTTTAAACTGCTGTGGGAAACTGTATGGTTGAAATAAGCTGAAAAGACAAAAAAGTCCACATTTTTAGCACTGAAAATAGGTTGTTTAGACATATTTCATCTTGGCTTTTCTTTTCAACTTAAAAACCACAACTTTTTAATAAATATACTTGTGCTGTCTATGAGCAAATTTCTACAATAATACAGCAGATAAGAAAATGGCATGTCACTATATCCCTTTGTATGTCAAAAAAAGTTTAAATTGCAATGAAATAGTAGTTATATATATAAATATTTTGTCACTTGCAAAGAATGAATGGAAAAGTATACTTTTATATTTAACTGCACATCTACTGATTGGTTTTCATGAAGTTAGGTACAATGGTCTGGCAATAGTGGGAGTTATATTTCAGTTTTATATATATATATATATATATATATTTCAGCTATATCTCAAGCACAATTAGCCCAAAGTGTTCTGGAATGCAGCTAAGAACAAACATTTACCCCAGAGTTTGCTTTTTATCTTTTACATCGGCTCAGTTTCTGCAGCTAATGTCTCCAAACCATAGTCAATTATTAACCTTTTACTATGTTAACCTAAATTGTGTAGTTTGTAGTCTTTATTTCCATTGAAAATTTGTTCAGCAAGTTTGTTAAGCTAGCTTTATGCAAGTCCAGTGTAAAAACAGAGTTACAAAAATTGGATTGTAAAAGTCTTTAGCCCATGCACTCAAATAATACCTAATTTATTAATGGAAATTCTATTATAACATGAAATTAATGGCAAAAACCTAACCCTAACGCTACCCCTGATTTTTGATTCAGACTGTCCATTAGCAGATGTACTGCAGTTGTAAAACAACCACCTTTTAAGAAAAAGCCATGTGACTCTTCTGGCAGTGGTTTCAATTGTAAATCAGATCTATTTTGCATGCTCTCTCTTGCCTTCTGTTGACTATGTTTAAGTTCTCTTTTTGCTTGACCAGTACTCTTGTCTCATAGTTAAAACCGGCATCTGACTTGTTCAGATGTGAATGTTTTCCTATCTGAGTTTGGTTTGAAATTGGGAACTGGAAATAAAATTGAGATCAAGGTAGAATTTCAGAACCTATTTGTTTTTTATCTTCAATGTCTATAAGCTCCATATTGAAATGCACTTACAGGGCTTTTTGGGTAGGGTCTCTTGGGAAAAAGAAGTGTTATCAGGCTTGGAATTTGTGACTGACTGAAGCTAAGTATGAAAGAGGTGCCTCTCCTTGAGGAAGGAGAGCATTTATTGAGCATTTATTCTGGGTTATGCTTCCATGATGATTTTCTTCTGAAAAAATCCAGCAGGTCAACTGAATAAATTATGACTTTGAAAATACTCAAAGGCAAGTCTTTCTAGAGATCACGTCAGTTTGTTGAAAAATAATTTTAAATTATAATAGTCTTGCTCTTATGACTCATTCATTCATTTATTCATTCAAAACACCTTTGTACTCTGCAAAAGTAATCAGAATTTGAATGCCTTTTCTACTTTAGTCAAGAACTGATGTGTCTTAAAATGTGTGTGGCATAGATGATCTTTTAAGTTCCTAGAAAAGAAGAAAATATCATCATAATTCTTTTGGGAATGTGTGCTGAATTACTTGGAAAATGACAATAGAAACATTTCATGAGGAGGAAGGAATCAACAGAAAATTCTCTAGGACTTGCTGCTTCACTCCATTACACTGAGCTGGACCACAGTCATCAACAGAGAGAATACGATGGAGTCAGACTTGAGTTATTTCTGTAGGCTTGGAAGAACAGCTTGGAAAAGAACAATAAAGTCAGGGCTAAAATGAAAGCGAGTCACAGGAAAGTAGCTGTGGGAGAACTGTAATAAGTTAAGACCTAAATGTGAGATAACTCTGTAAAGGATTGGATATGCATTTTCCAGATAAAGCTTAGACTAAATTACCATGGGATGTTTCAGAAGATAAAGGAAGGTGGCAAACTGAAAGCCTTGAATGATCTGCTGAAAAATCTGTTTTATCTTCTACATAGACTTACGAATGCATAAGAGTAGTGACACATGAATACATAAAGTTAAAGAATAACTTTACATGAAATCACTGTCTCATATGTTAGAACATATCATCAGAGATGACAACTCAACAGCAGGGTAGCTTGTTTGGGATCTATGACCATTATTTTTCAACATCCCAGAAACAAGTCATGGTCAGAGTCCTGATCCATGGCTGAAGGAAACAAGCGTGGCTTAAACTACAGACTTAAGTAACTGTGGATTATCATAATGAAAAGTTAAATCAGAAGTAATAATTCTAAGTCAAGAAGGAGTTATTGTAGTACATATTCAAAGTAGTATATTCAAAGTAGTGCTCTTAAACATTTATTTTCAGAATCACAGATGGAAATTGCAATATGCATCTGCAGGAACCCTGGATAAAAGATTGCTGTTGAAAGCACCAGTGTAAAACATATGTCAAACTTGATGTTTGGACTGATGGATTTGTTGAAATTATTTGATTTACATAATTTCATCAAATACTTTTAAAATCTCAAAATAGGTTGGCGTTTTTACACTGTCTTTTTAAACCAGCCTCCTAAAATGTGCATGAAAACAAAATTCTTATAAACCTGTGATTAATTCCAGGTTGTTTGAACTTGAAATCATTGATCTTGGAGGTGACTCTCTGAAGAAGCGATCCATGGACCAGATATGCCAATATGCTCTGCCATGAGTTAAGCTCATAAGACATACTATATTTATGGGAAAAGTGTTGACAGGAGTGTGCATGTTGGAATAAATGGAAGACACTGCCATTTACAGAAAGACTGTTCCATTTTTATAAGTACATGGACCTTATGCCAGGACCTCTGCAGCACTACTTAGTCTGTTGGTAACTTGGGGTCTGCTGTACACTCTCAGCTGCCTGTACTTGCACTTTAGTTACTGCTCTTAGGGTACAGTGAGAGAGGGGACAGTATGAGAAAGGTATGAATCATTATGCCCACCTACAAAGTTTATGTGGATTTATTCCTACATAACAGTTAATGTGATGAAAGACAAAATTCTGGGAAGATGAACTTGTCTAGTTGTTCTTGTAGGATGAATCTCTTATACAGTTAGCATTTTCAGAACCCATTAGCTCTGGTTGGACCACTTTACAGTTTTCATTTTTTAAACTATTTAGTTTTTTGGGTGTTTGTGGGGTTTTTTTTTGTTGTTGTTGTTTTTTTGTTGTTGTTGTTGTTTTTGTTTTTGTTTTTGTTTTTGTTTTTTTTTTTGTTTGTTTGTTTGTTTGGTTTTTTTTTTTTTTTTTTTTTTTTTTTTTTTTTTTTTTTTTTTTTTTTGGTTGGTTGGTTGGTTGGTTGGTTGGTTTTGGTTTTGGTTTTGGTTTTGGTTTTGGTTTTGGTTTTTTTTAGCTATTTAGCTTTTATACATACATGCATTCCATGACAGATAAATGCTATCTCTCCTGAGAGCTCAGGGTAATACCTCTGACCTACAGCTCCTTTTCAACTGACTGAAGACTACAGTCTATAAAGGCCTTTGACTAGCTTATCTCAGGACATGTGCAATCTCTGTGGAGAACAGAGGCAAGAAAGAAAGAGAAGAAGAACTGGTACACATATACAGTGCGGTTTGCAGCTGTCTGCAGGAAAAGGCTGTGTTTACTTCCTGGATTCATCTCTCTTCCTGCTCAGTGTAAAAGAGCATCATTGCAGCACAGATGCACTGCAGAGCACATTTTTCTCCCAGGCTACAAAGCTTTTCTTGCAATTTGAGCATAAAGAAGGCAAAAATTAAAATGGAAGAGAAGCAAGAGAAATGCACCTTTTTGGTGTTAATTGCTCCCTAAAAAGACTTACAACATTACACACAAATTTTCAGGTATTGGCCCTAAGTTACTTACGTAATTATTCCAAGGCTTGTTAACAAAAAATACTGCATTCTGCTGACTTCCCACATAACAGCTAACTCATTGGCATTGAGAGATTTTGTGTTTTCATTTCAAAAGACTATGGTTTGGGGGTGAGGGGGGCGGTTTCTATTTTTCAAGGTGTAAATTTTCAAGGTGTTCAAGTCCTCCTACTTTTCTGAACTTACTGACTTATGTAGCATTTTTTCAGTTCCATGATTGCCTGGCTCCTGTGCTCCAGCTCACCTCATGAGATTTTGTTAGTTCAACACAGCCTGATGGTAAAAAAAGGGATCATTATGCGGTTTACAAGGTGATTCTTTGGTAACTTTAATTGAGAATGTTTGTAAGCCACACTGTGCTTACGACCTCAAAAAACTGCCAAGAAAGTAAAACCAGTGAAGAACAATCTACTATGCTGACAGGGGCCACTGCTTATGACTTAATTATATGAAATATTGAGGGATAACATCTGTTATCTGATAGGAAAGCACTGTTTTTAAATAGTGTATTCATTCTGATTGGGGCATTAAGGAGGAAGACTGAAACAACAAAAGCCTCTGAAATGGAAAAGATTTTGGAACACATTAGATTGCTGGACAAATGTTAGTATGGGAACTGAAATGTTAGTTTGGTATATTCTATTCATATAATTTATTGCAAATGCCAAGGGACAATGGGACTGAGTTATATTAGTCACTTTTGAAACAATCAGAAGATAAATGCTGCTAATGTGGTGTTTTATGAATACCATATCTTATTAACCTGAGGGAAGTTTGAAATAGCTGTGTTTAATTTATGTTGGGATTGGTGCTCAGTAAGTAACCGTAGTTCAGCCAAAGGTAAAGTGAGTTCCCATTGACTCATTTTTATGACTCAGCCCACAGCAACATGCTTATTTCTACCCGCACTAGATAAAACACTTATTTACAGTGATTAGCATTTAACCAGAGAGGACGCTAAAGTGAACCGACTCCTAATATTTCCCGATCGGTCAAAAAACTAGAAGTATTCTCCATTTTTTAGCCTTTTCTAAAATTAGATAGTTCTTGGATTGTCTGAATCTGCAGATGACTTAGTCTTCATATAAAATGCCTCTAAAAATGCCTTTCCCAGAAGACTTTCTCTCTGTAGTCGAATATTTAAATTTTAATTGAAAAGGATCTTCTGATTAATTCACACCATTTTCCCCAGCAACGATGCTCATGTTTTCAGGTCCTAAATATGTCCTGTGGATGTGCAGAGTGCTAAGTGCACCCACACTGCATCTCTAGCCTTCTCATTGGTGTCTTATGTGCACAGCTCCACCCTGCTTTCACCCAAAGCAGAACTTCCTGGGACACACCCCTGGAATACTCCAGAGCATCCCACCTAATAAAAATTTGCATCAAAATAACTGCCTAACCATATGTTGACTTGGTAATATAGATCAACCAAGCTGGGTAGTTAGGACAAGAGTCACAGAAAGATTTAGATACCTAAACATAACAGATTTTAATTTTAAGATCTAATTTCATAATTAATGAAGACATACAAACTGTACCATATCACTGAGTAAGGATAGTTGAAGACTGGGCGACCACACAGAGAAGCAGCCTCTGTGCTGGCTCAGCTCTTCTGCACTTTCCTGCATTTTCCTGGGCATTGGCAATTGGCTGATGCTGAAAATTGGATCTTGGCAATCACATCCATCAACATTTCAGCGATCTGTTTTCATAGAGATTTTAATCTCTGTTCAAAAGTGCAAGTTCTAGCGGTAGAGGTCAGTTAGCAGTGAAAGTGCTCACTGTAGTTGGTCCCTTCCACACCTGAGCCTTTGTCTGCAAGGGGGCTTTATAGGTTTGGCTAAGATTAGCCTTCCTGAAATGAGGGACAATTCCACTACAGGTCACCAAGTGACACCCTGAATTTCTTTCTCCTGTACACTGAGAAGCCTCATAGCAAAATCTTGGATAGACTGATGTTACAAACCTAACAGAAAGAAACAACAACTAAACCAGTAAACTTCCACATCTTACTGAGAAAAAGAACCATTTGCACTGGGAGGTGTGACTGCAGCTTCAAGGCAGCTAGCTCAGCTGCCCAGTAAGCACATAGCTGCGATGACAAGAAGTGAGGGGCTTTTTGGAGAAACTTCTGACCAGGTTCCTACCTCCTTCAATGAACTTGATACCACTGCTGAAGTTAGTGAGCATATAATCACACAAAAGGCACACAATATAATAATTCTTTTATCTGCAACATGGCAACAGAATGAGAGTGTTACTTATCTTTATTCCTATCTTCTTTGATTCCTCAAGTCATGAATTCTTACAGTTTCAGAAAGTACCTGCGGCTTGAAAATGCTCAAACAGCAGAAGGATAAAAGGTGCACCTGACCTGGCCTTTCTGTTATGCTTATCAAGTGGAATTCACTCGACATAATACTCATTGGAGTACCTGGGATCATTTAGTACTACAATAAAAAAGAGTGACAATCATAACAGTGGTGTCACTATTTGGTCTTCATAAAGTGTCTAGACTGTATTTTTTATCAGTGGCAGAACACTACATCTTTTTTTTTCCTCTGGTGCTTGCCTTGTCTAACAGCTGTGTAATATTTTTGAGAGATTTTTTTCCCTCTAGAAAAGAGGCAACCTTCAAAACTAATAGCTCTTTACACTTTTTTTTTTCTTTTTTTTTTTTTTTTTTCTTTTCTTTTCCCCTAATACAGCCCAGCACTAATCCCTGCCTGAGGCATTTTTCATTGCAAAAATGAAAGACTAATATAGAACTTCATGAAGTTAAGTAGGATCTGGTGAGTCCCTGACTAATATTTTGAAAACAATATTGTGAATTTTAATATCTGTCATTAGTCATGAATTTTATGGTAGAGGACTGAGTCCTGTAGATTATTACAAAACATTTGCAAGAAGAGTTAATGACTTACATGAAGCCAATTACACACTTGGGCAAAGAAAGACAAACAAGTTCTGGGACTTAAAAAACTTTATCCCAGTTCTACAAAAACATTGCTTGTATTTGTCATAAGATTTGTAGGTAGAATTGTGCAATATTCTGCTATAGTTCTAAGGACTGCTTGTGGTTTTATATGTTTCATTATTTCTTCTTTTTTTTAAAAAAAATATTTTATTCAGACTGATTCTAATTTATTAGGTGGCTTGAAATAAGAAGATAACTGAAAAGGGATAATAGTGCTTTTAAAGCATTATGGAATATTTTTTTCAGCACTGATATATTCATTTGACACATTGCATATAAAATATGATTTACTTCTACAGACTCTTCCTCTAAATTTACATGAGTGTATTCTTTTCTAAGTGCCTTTTACTTATTTTTTGCATCTTATAATGTGTCTTCCCACAAGATGGTGTTGTTGAATGCATAGCCAAGGTTTTGTTTGTTTGTTTGGTGGGTTTTTTTTGGTTTTTTTTTTATGGCAGAATGCATCTACCACAGCCAAGTTTTTAAAGCACCTGTGAGAATGGGAAAAAACATACTGTCCCAATGTATCCATAACCCCCACATAAAAAAAACTAGTATATTAAATGAAATGGATACAGATACATCTTTATTTTTAAATTAAGACTTCATTCTATGAGATTTTGAACCAAGGTTATTGCTTATAAAAAATCCATGACTGAGTCCGTGAAACAGTCCTGCCAGATACTGATGATGGGTTGGGTTAATGAAGGAAAGGGTGGTGTGAGCAAACACGCTCATGTTTTTCTTGTGGAGTGCTAGGAACACAGATGTGGTGATCTGTTTTGGATTGGCTGACAAGTGACATGTCATTAAGCCATGGTAACTTAGTTACATTCAATAATTTGCCCATAAAGTTAATGCAGAAGCAGCTCACTTTAGAGTAAAACAGGACCTAATCAACCAAGAGTCCACAGGAGACTTCACCTCTCCAGGCTCCTCTTATATAGATAAAATCCAATGAAATCACTGTCTACAGAGGCAAGTTTTGTAACTAGAAAAAAGCTGTGAAACATTTACAATGAGTCTAATTTTGCGGCTAAATTTTCACTGGCTCAAGCCCCAAAAGAAACAATAAAACCAGCTAAGAGGTTAGTTAAGTTGGTTGTTACTATTATTCTCTATTGTCAAGACAGTAAAGAAAGACCCCTTGTTGTACAAGGCTTTTTGTCTTAGCCATTCTATGTTCACTGTTATTAAAGTTTTCAGTGCATGTGTGCAAAACTGGAGAATTATTTTTATAAAATAATTTAAATACATGCGCAGGAATAAGCAACCTTGAATTCTGAGTTTGTTTTTTGTTATGTGAAAGTAGCACATAACATCTGCAATTTATCCATGCAGAATTAAAATACTGTTCCTTTTAGGAACTTAAGAGGCAATTACAGGCAGTCCAGAATGTGTAGGTAATGATAAAATAACTATGTGATTTTTCTCTTCTTGAGGAAAAGCATGAGTTTAGAGCAAAGGTATGTACATAATCCTATCAAGTGTTGCTTTTGAAGAGGCCAAATTCCACAGTCTAAAACCCTCAAATATCTTCAGCAGTTTTCTTTTAAGGTCATCTTGGTAAACTATTGACATGTAAAGTGATTAGTGCCAGTTTTGCTTTTACTAATTGCTGTGTAGTTTTTAATCGACACTTCACTCTTGTATGAAACTAACAATCTGATTTGGATATTTTCTCAATGTACTTCATAGAATTCATTGCTATAAGGGGAACTGAAATTAAGAATTAAGACAGAATTTTCATTGAGGAACACTGAATATTTTCCCTGTTTTGAGCAGAAGTACCATGTTTACTGCTTAGACACGTAGCCATGAAATTCATGGGGGTGGTATAAAAATCAGGGTGAAAGTGGCACACCTTGATGTCACTGCCTCAAAAGCAGTGACCTGCATTTATAGGATTATATATTTTATAATTTACATAGTGTTTATATTATATAAACACTATGTAACAGAAGAACAGAGAATCTTGTTTTAAGATGCCTTCCCTCAGCAGCTTTCAAAAGCCAAAAGTCTGTGTGTGGCAAATAGAATCACACAATTACAGAAAATGCTGAATTGGAAGGAACTTCCAAGGCCCATCCAGTCCAACTCCTGCCCCTGCACAATGCCGTCACTAAGAGTGTGTGTGCCCAAGAGTAGTGTTCAAAAGTTTCCTGAAATCTGGGAGGCTGGTGCTGTGATCACTTCCCTGGAGAGCCTGTTCCAATGCTTCATGTTTTTTGTGATAGCTTCTGTGGTGGAGTGACCGTGGATGGATGCCAGGCATTCACCAAAAGTGCTCTATCATTTCCCTGTCAAACTGGACAGAGAAGACAAAATAAAACAAAGGTTCAGGAGTTGAGATAAGGTCTGGGATAGATCACTCACCAAACACTGTCCTGGGCAAAAGGGACTCCACTTGGGGTATTAACTGTATCTATTACTAACCAAATCAGAGCAGGATAATGAGAAATAAAATAAATCTTAAAAACATCCTTCCCCCATCCCTTCCTCCTTCAAATGTTCTACTTCCCACCAGCAGCAGAGAGAAAGGGAAAATGAGGGCTACACTCAGCTCGTCACATGTTGCTCTTGAACTGCTCAGGGAGAGGAGGCCTTTCACTACTCCACTGTGGAATCTCTCTTATGGAAGACTGTTGTCTATAACCTTCTCCAGCAGGAGTACATCCTATGGGCAATGGTTCTCCATGAATACTCCAACATGGATCGCTCTTCCGTGGGGTGCAGTCCTTCATGCATAGACTTCATCAATATGGGTCCCCTGTAGGGTCACAAGTCCTGCCAGGAGATCTGTTTCAACTTGGGCTCCTCTTCTCATGGGTCTAGAGATCCCTGCCAGGAGCCTGTTCCAGCATGGGCCTCCCAAGAGGTCACAGGCTCCTCTCAGGCATCCACCTGCTCCAGCCTGGAGCTCCTCCACAGGCTGCAAGTGGATCTCTGCATCCCCATGGATCCCCATGGCCTGCAGGGGCACAGCTGCCTCACCATGGGCTGCACCAGGGGCTGCAGGGGAATCTCAGCTCTGGTGCCTGGAGCACCTTCTGCCTCTCCTTCTGCACGGACCTCAGTGTCTGCAGGGCTCTTGTTCCTCTCACACATTCTCACTTCACTCTTCTCCGGTAGCAACATCTGCACCATAACCTTTCCTTAAATCACAGAGGCATCACCACAATTTCTGGTTGTCTTGGTCTTGGCCAGCAGAACACCCATTTGGGAGCCAGCTGGCACTGGTTGTGCCAGACATGGAGGAAGCTTCTGGTAACTTCTCACAGAAACCACCAGTGTAGCCCCCCACTACCAACCCTGGCCACACTAACCCAATAGAGCAGGGATTCAGTCAGACTTCAGAATAGTTTTCAAAATTTTTCTTAGTATTCTAAAATAAGTGTTTTCATACTTGAAAAAAATAAAAAAAATAAAAAAATCAGTGTTCCAAGATAATGTAATTTATTTACATATGCATCTTACCACAATATCATTAATATTTAATGGCACTTACAGATAAGAAGTTGAAACATGCTAAACATTCTGAAGTACTTTCTGATTCTAACAAGGGTTCAGAAAGCAAATGTATAACAAACTGATTACTGATTCTGTCTGTCATGGAGTTTTAAGATTTTTTTTTTGTCAATGAAAAACATGGAATGACACATTCAGAAACAGTTTTCTCTACTAAAAGCCCACACAAGGATAATCTTTTTTTTTTTTTTTTTTACTAATACAAAAAGTAAAATATACCCTCAAATTAGATTATTGCAATGAAAAACACAAATATCTTGCTGCAGTGGTTTTTATGTTAACAGCCCTCCCCAATATCTAAGTTATAAATTAAATGAAAAAATTAATGAAAAGCTATTTCATTCGAGTTATCAACATGTACCTCACATGTGGTTATTTCCTTTTTTTTCTATGACTCTCAGGTTTTGAATTGATTTTAAATCAAATTTAAATCAAATTGTCCTAACCAGGAATCCTGCTTAATCATGGGTGTCCATCCATGCTAGTGGAAAGTGCTGAAGATGGATTCAAGTAATTACTACCAAAAAACCACAGACATTAACAAAATAAAGCTTATTTAGAAGGAGAGTATTTAAATTTATAAAAACTTTAAGGAAGAGTAGGACAAAGTTTGTCCAGAAATGTCCAAAGTTCTCTCTTGATTAACTTAGTCAAGACTTAACTTGAAAACTTCTGATTTGTGAGCAAAAAGGATGGCATTGGGGATACTTAATGTCAACAGAATGCCAGAACGCTTGGGATTTTTACAGAAAAGTCTCATTTTATAATGTGTATGCCTTGTACTCTACTATGTCTTTCCTTAGCCTTTTAGCACAAAAAGGTTGACTTGTAAATATGGTGAATCATAATTTGGAGAACTAGCTCAGCAAATTTTTTTATGGACCACTAATTATAGAATACTTTCCCACAAAATTTCACACTGCTTTCTGCAGTTAGACACTTGCAAAGGTTGTAATGTCCTGTACTTTAGGGAAATTTAGCTTCTCAAGTGCAAGCAGTTACTTCTAGTTTCTAAGTATAATCTCATACTTTTACACTATTTATTCATAGAACATATATTAAACAAATATGGAAGATATAAATGCTTCCAAAGATGGGTAGGCTGGTCCATACTAGGACTTAGCATTGGTATTAATTGTAAAAACTTTAAATAAAAAATAATTTTAAAAAATAAAATAAAATTGTTCACTGAAATAAAAGAAATTGTTTTGAAGTCTTCTGAATATTATTTTTTTCATCTTATAATAAAATCTACATGTGTGTTTAAAGGAAATGTCAATAATTATTGATTTTAGATGTAGTTGAATCTGATTCCTTGTGGATGCAGTGGAGATAGTGGCTCCTCAGCACCAGTCTGTTGTTCTTGACTCTCTGGAAATAGCTTTTGGAAGACTTCCTACCACCACACTCAGCAACAACATGATCAGGATTATTCTTCCACCTGGCATATCTTTTATACCCGTGAAACATCACCTCTTCTCCAGTCCCAGAAGAAGAGCTCAGCAAAAGCAACCTGTACACCACCCCTCCCCCCACCAAATTCCTTCCAAATCCCCCCCCCCCCCCCCCCATCCCCCCACAGGTTTTCAACAGAGATAAGGACCATGAAGACAATAACGGTACCTGGCAAGAATCCATACACTGTTTTTCTCTTCTTCATCTATTGAAACTGCAAAGTGAGGTCCCATTTTAAAAATTAATCTTGGGATGGAAAAAGTTAAACATCAAGAAAACTTTAAATGTCTGAGAAACATATCTAGCTTAAACTTTGTAGAGTAAATCAGAGCATTCTAATTTACAGAATGTGTTAAAACCAAATGACCATCTCTGTAATAAAATTTCATGCTCCCACATACAGGAGAAGCATTCCTTCTGCATGAAGTTTATCTAAATAAATGGATTTGAATATACTTCAACAAATAGATCATAAATCCAGAAAAGAGAATGCAAGGCAATGAGATTACTGCAATGATAGCATCAGAATCCTGTAATAGTACATTGTATAAAATAATAGAGTACAATCTAAATTTTCCAATATAATCTTAAAGGGACTAATCTGTCTGTGAAGACAACCTTGTTAAACACTTTTTATACCATATGACTGTTTCTTGAACATACTGATCACCATATCTATATTATTTTGTGTACCTTATAGTATTTCTATGTTTTTATACCATAATCCCCTCAGACATTTTCAAGCAAGAAAATTGTAAATTTGTGTGGAATCAGCTTTAACATATCCATTACAATTTGGCAGAAGTTCTTGTTAATATTAGTTGTAACACTATGCTTGAAGTTTAAATTATATTTTTTCCATACTATCAGGAGTATTTTAATAGCTTGTTTAGCAAGCAGCTGTTAGAAAACAGTAGTGAAAAATTTTGTTATCCCTGAAAATATTTTACGGGTTTTCCAGTTGCAGATCATGATTATAAGTAAAACTTGGAAACATTTTCATGAAGCACAGTACACTGTCTCATGCTAGGCTTAGAGCTGTCTGTGAGTCTGTGAGTATCATTGGGCTGTGCTTTAGGCTAGTAGACAGCAACCACTCTGCCACGATCAAAGCTAAACAAATGAGGCCTCTGAGAAATGCTTATATTTATCCTGATGAACAATGCACTTAAGACTTTGAGGAGGAAGCTCCATTGGCATCTCCATTGGAAGATCTACAGCACAATCATGCTGAAACTGCCAGAATGTTTACCTGCTTTCTGTGCCCCAGACTGCAAAAAGTTGTACGGTCTGAATCAAACTGAGGGAACACTGTAGCCACATTTGTCATTGGATCACTACTGGCTCGTGAACTGTTTTTGCAGCTCATCTCTGATGTGATAAGCAAATGAGGTATTGGGCAAAAGCCAGCATCATTTTTATTTTCATTGCTGGACAGGTTAATAGATCAGATCCCCAAGGAGCCAGGTTTTGGTCAAAAATCCAGAAAGACTCACTGGCATTTAAACCTTTTGGCAATCATTGCATAGAAATCTTGTTCCTTTGTAGCTTGATCACCACATATAGGCTTCTTAGGTATCTCTTAATTTCTGTGTCATATATGCTATGTATGTGGAAGATCTGCTTCTGAAAACTTAAACTGGTGAATGCTTTATATGATTAAGTCTGAACTTGCATTTTCACCCTGAGAATACTCTGTTGCCATATTCTATTAGCTTTCCCTGAATGTTTATATTCTGTAGTTGAGTCTTCTCATGTTTGTAACATAAACAAGCATTGTTTTTCACATTCCTCTCTGATGGGGGACAACTGAATGACTTCTAGCCTGGCCAGAGGGATAGAGAGGTAGTAACATTGTTCTCCAATCCCTGGTCACTGTCCAGAATCTATATAAGCGAGGTAATCATAATAAAGCTAGCCTTCTTTTACCTTAGAGTGTGAGTATCATTTCTCTTCGTGTCCTCTAGCAACAATACCCTAAAATTGTTATATCAATACAGACTACTTCAATTTGACTACCTTTCCCCTCAGATTTTTCCCAAAAATGCCAATTACTATCATGGGAAGTTTATCTCCTTTATGATATCCACAACCAGGGCCTGAATTGGGCACAAAATAGTTTTTCTTAACAAGAACACTGAAGATTGACAAACTCTGCACCTGGTGACATATGGTGTTCAGGTTTCCTCTGTCACAAGGCAAGGGCATTCATTGCATACATTCAGCCAGCAAAAGAGCATTTCATTTTTTACTGTTGATAACAAAGGTTGTATCTAAAAGATACACAACAGAGCTATATAATAGTCAGCTAGACAAGACTGCCACTGCTACGAATAAAAAAGCCTTTGCAACATTACATTCACTATTTCTAAGAGCTTCTTGAAATCACTTAACTGAATACGAATGCAGCTTTTCTTCCTGTTTCTTGCTCCATGCATTAGATTATTTTTGTATATTTTACAAGGAGACACCAATGCATCTTGCTTTACTTGTCAGTGAGATGCAGGCTGATAAATCCACTCCTTCTGTGGAAGGAAAGCAGTTTTAATTGTCAGCAAGTTTTGGAGGTAGGCACTGTTCTTCATTTTGGCTTGTAGCTAAACAAAAAAATCAGCACTGCAAACAATAAGAACTGAGTTTTAGCAGACACCTGAAGATTTAACAGAGCTTATCAAAAGCATTCTGGTGGAAGTATTAGTAGTGTAGGTGGTCTGAAGGATCCATGAAAGGCAGTAAGAGGTGTGTAGGTGAAAAGAGAATTTCTTCCCTGAACTGTCAATTTTGTAAGTCTCTCAAATTATTACTGGTTCTGGTTTATTTCAATTACTTTTTTTACATAGACAATATAATTTGAAGTGCAATGGCTTCAGTATTCAGAGCTAACCTTATTATCCTGGAAAGCCAGAGTTCAAGATGTGAACTGTACCTTTATAAGAGGTAGAGGCCTTCACATATGGAAGCAAAATGGTGTAACACACTTTAGTGATAGGGACTGGGCTGCCTATAAAGACATAAATTGTTTCACTCCAGAGTATAATTTCCAGTTTCTTTAACTCTACAATAATATGTATTTACTTCTGTGTTCCGATTGGAATTATTTACAAATATAAAGTTTACCAGAAATCTTTGGCTTGATCCATTCTGTAAAGTATATTCACATAAAAAATTTATCCATACTTTTGATACACCACTTTCCTCCTATGTGCACCTAGTGACCATATAAGATTTCCAGGAATAAAATTAATTACAGTGTAGGTTGAAGTTTCCTTTTCCTCAGAAAATAGTTACAATTTCAAATACATTTGTGCACTCGCTTAGCTTTAAAAATAGTACTAGTAATATGGATGACAACAAGCTAAGTACTGTGTGTGTTGACTATAATGACCAGGACATTTTTATTCCATTTTGACAAATATGAATAACAACAAAATCCTCAAAAATAAAATTATTCAAATTAGATTATTCAGGGCTCAGTTATGCTGCTCTTATTCATTTTGTTTTGACTGGTTGGAGGGAACTGTTACTTCATATAAAGAAATACAGCATGGCTAAAAAAAAGAGCTGGCTTTGAGAATATTTTAGTCAGTTTTTAAAACTATTAATCTTTTTTCCCATGAAACCAATGTTTAAATAAAACAAGCTCCCTTAAAATATATTTTAAGTGTTATATTCCAAGTGGAATGAATATTAACTTTGCTACTTAACATTATTTAAGAAAATTTAGCATAACCTTTGATATGACAGAATAAAATAGTCTATACCAGCATGCACATATTATGTGCAGATATATATGTGTGATTTAGATATGTATTTGAAGCAAAAAATACCCAGCAGAGAGGTCTATTGGATTTTTAAATTTTAAGATTTTAAATTAATTTCAGACACCAAAATTACATCTATCTGTCTATCTGTCCAGCTTGGAATTATAGAATTACAAATTAATTGCTAAAAAGGTAATGTAGTGGCTTCATACTTAAAAACTACATTAATCCATCTGATAATTACTATATTAATGCCTCATAGGCTTATCAATTTCTCTTCACCCTGCTTATAGGCTTGCAAAAGACATTCACTATTACAAAGCCAGCGCCTGGCGAGAAAGGAAATTTTTACAGTGGTCCTTGAATTTTAAAGGATTAATGTTCAGGGATGCTAGGAACAAAACAACTACTCTCACTGACCTGACAGGCTATGTGGAGAGAGGTCATGGGCCACCACTCCAAGCCCTACATTAACCACTCCAGCTGCCCAATGAGGCATAGCTTCTGAAATGCACTGTTGAATTTACAATCAAGAAGCTCAGTAAAAAGACTCTCTGCACTGCATTTTCAGTATCTCCGTGAAGTTAATCTACAAAGTTTGTATCTCCAGAGAATATCTATCCTACTGAATTCCAGAATGTAAACTAGACACTCTGCCCAAAGGTTTTGTTGAAGAAATTATTACCTGTCCCTCAGCCTCTTGTGAATTTCTCTTTGCACCACTAATTATTCGTTTGATACCTGATTGCAGAGAAATGTTATTAATAACATCCAATGTCCAGCAAAAACTCATGGCTTACAATTTATTATAATCCCATTTTACTTCAAACATTTCTTAGATAACACTAGAACCTATTCAATAACTGCAGTTGAAAAATGCTCTGTTCAAATGACCACATGGTCTGCCTATGAATTTATGAGGGATTTTTAAAGTTCTCAGCTTTCAAACTAAACTCTTTGAAAGAAATATTTGTGAGGAGGATGTACCTTCAAATGCTGGCTGTAGCTAATGGATACTGGGACTATGAATCAAACCTGCAGAAATTAATTTTTCTTTGACCCTTTTTTCCCAAAGTCTTCATTGATAATCCCACAGAATATGAGAGCTTTCCAGGATTTATTGCATATGGGGATGTTGGGGGCTTTACTCAACTTCAAGTATACTGAGTGACTGTAACACAAATATCTCTGTCTGCTTAGCAAGATGACAGAATTTCACACAAAGAAAGTATGTTTGTCACTTTTGTATTGGGGAGATCATGGGCTGTAACTTCCACAAAAAAGGCTACAGATATAAACAAAGTGTCTTTTCTTTGTATTTGCTACTCTATGTACTTCAGTATCTAAGAGGTTCAAATTTTCTAGGCTACAGACCCATTTGTTTAGTTATAAATTCATTAAAATATGAAAGCATCAGTAATCTGTACATTCCATCAGACTATAATTATGTAAAAACGTAATGTGCATTCATTAGCATACTGACAAACAGATACTGTATATTCAAATAATGTCCCTCCTAATTTATTTGAATTGTGCCAAAGTATTGGCCAAAACTGCAGAGAAGTTTATGAAGAAGTAGTTTGTTTCAGAGAATTTGGGATGAGTGACAAGATGGGCAGAATCCACCATACAATGACAGATAAGAAGATGCAACACAGATGAATGAACCAGTTTGGTTCAGTCAGTATTTAGTATAGTTTAGTATTTCCTGTCTAAGAAATTTCAAAATTTTTCATAGCTAACTGCGATTATTGCAGCAATGTAATATTTCTACAATGGAAATACTAGTGATTCTAACAAAATCAGACACCAAATTCAGCGGAGGTAAGAGAAGATCAGTCTGCACCCCAGATAGTAACAGTGTCCTGAGAAGGTGGTGTCACTTTGTGGCTCACTATGCAACGTAACAGACACATGTAAGGATCATTATGTTCAACTCCCAGTTCCTCTCAGGACTATTTAAATTAAACCATCTAACTAAACGTGGTGCTAAAAGTCCAGATGGTACTTCAGTTCTGGCAGGCTTGATGCCATGGCCTGGCACTGCCCTGTTCCAGTGACTGACCAACCTGTCACTGAAGAACCTTTTCCTAACATGAGATCTGAACTTCCCCTTATAAAGCCTTATTCAATTTCTTTGTGCCTTCTTGCTGGTCACTGGAGAGAAAAAACTAGCATCTCCCCACCTGCTGACCATCTTGAGGAAGCTGTGAACCACATGAGGTTTCCCCTCAGTCTGCTCTTCTTAGTCTATCCAGGTCTCTCTGCCAGACCTCTCCACGATCCACCCTTGAGAGTCCTCCTAATTTAGTCATCATCCATGAATTCATCTAAGAAAAGAAAAAAACAAAACAAAGGCATCACATTTTCTTCTAACCAGAGAAGAGAAGAAAGTGAGAACATGAGAGGGAAACAACATGGAGGCACCAAGGTCAGTGGAGAAGGAGGGGCAGGAGGTGCTCCAGGCACTGGAGCTGAGATTCCTTTGCAGGATGTGGTGAGACCATGGTGAAGCGGCTGTGCCCCTGCAGCCCATGGGAATCCACAGGGTATGCAGAGATCCACCCACAGCCCGTGGGGATCCACATGGGATGCAGAGACCCACCCACAGCCCGTGGGGATCCACAGGGGATGCAGAGATCCACCCACAGCCCGTGGGGATCCACAGGGGATGCAGAGATCCACCCACAGCCTGTGGGGATCCACACAGGATGGAGAGATCCACCACAGCCCATGTTGGAGGTGCCCATGCCCCGGCCAGTGGATGCCTGGAGGAGGCTGTCATCTGGTGGCAGACCCAGTGGAGAGGCTCCCAGGCTGGAGCAGCCTATCCTTGGACGTCTGCAGCCCGTGGAAAAGAGATGCACATTGGAGCAATTTGGGGAGACTTGCTTATGAGAGTGAAGCCACAGTGGAGAAGTTCACAGAGAACTGTCTATGGGAGGGACCCTGCAGTCTCACATGGGAAGGACTTCTCTCCCTGAGGAGTGGAAGAAAATCTCGGTGATTGTAATGGTTTTAATTTAATGATAACTGGGTGGAAACACTAATTAATGTAGAGGTTTTAGTCATATTTTTTTTCTTTTTCTTTTTGTTTGTGGGAGGGAGAGATTAGGAGGAAAAACAAAGCAGGCTTAAGCTTAAAAATGAACAAAAAATAGTTTTATTAACATACATTAAAAGAATGAAAAAAAAATTGAGGAAAAAAATATAAACTAAAAGAGAATGACACTTTAAAACACTTTTCTTTTCCTTCACAAACTATTAACTTTCTTATTAAACAACATAGAAAGACACAACTTGTGATTTTTAGTCAGTTTTACTATTTAGACATAATCACTCATTACTTTAGAAGAGTCTTTCTAGAGTTTCTTATGGGGATGCTTGCTACAAGACAAAATAGTCCAGTGCTCCCAATGTCACAAATCTGCTACTGCTTGGAGTTTTTGCAGACTGTGATGCTCTATCAGCAAGGCCTCTTAGTGTATCTGGGGTACTGTTTACAAATACTTCTTCTAGTCTAAAATTATCTTTGTCTCAAAGGTTGAGACCTCCTTTTAACACAGGAGCGGTGGCTTTAATGTTCTCAATTAAATCTCAATTAAATCTCAATTATATCAATCCTTAATTTTGATTAGAATTAGCATTCTTCCTAACAACACTAAAATGCTACAAAGAGCAGTCCATTGCTCCATAATTTACCTTAGAGAAGTCTGATTAAAAATGTCCACTTCTTCAATCCTATTCTAATATTATTAGTTTTTTCAGTTCTAATCTACTTTCTTCATGCAGTGTCTGTTCAACATACCTTTAGGTTTTTTTCTTTTTCTCAAGGAAGAGTTGTGTTTTAGAAGCTCTGTGTTGTTAGGAAGGGTTAAATCCACCCAGGCCTGCAAGGGCAGCATGCATGCCTTGAGCTGCAGGGCTGAAGAAAATGCAAAGCAGGGCTGGTGGAGGAAGCTGGTAGATGTCCTTTTATCCACCCCTTGGTCTCATCCAGGGTGGTTTGGTTTAAAGTTATCATGGAGCTGCAGGCTTTCTTTCTCTGCTGCCAGAGGCGATTAAGTTGGGCCATGTCTTGGCCCCTTCTGCTGCAGTCCGAGCACGTGGCCAGCACTGCTGAACTGCAGCCACCTCTCTTCCACGCCGGCAAGCAAGGGAAAGGGGCTCATCAGGCCCTCCCTGTGTGGGCAGCGGCCCTCAGAGGCCCGGCTGAGCCCGGCCCAGCCACCTAGAGGGGCAGCAAGGCCGAACCCAGGCCTGCCCACCACCTACAATGTTACCTCATGGCTGATTCCAAAGTAAGAGCGCGATCTGCTGAAGACTGGCGTTTTAAATGTCCTTTTTAAAGTTGCATTAGCATCCTTATTGGTCAAACTAGCTGCCAATATTTTGGCTAGTTTTCTGATAGGTCCCTGTCTTCCCCTCCTTAAAACTACTCCACAGTCCTGGCTGGGAAAAACATTTCACATTTCTCTATAACTAAAAAACAAAACTGTCCCAACCCATGATAGTGATGAACTGACCAAAACCCCTATGCCCTGTCTCCCTATGCTGTCAGTGGCAGCTTTTACAGGGTGTTTTTAAAGGGTTATTTATCTTCCCGTTATCTTCCTTTGACTTTGTCAGTAATACATTCACTTTGTATCTCTAAGCTGAACCTGTTTTTCCCTTGGAGTGTTGTCTCCTGGTCCTTGATTCACACAATTCTCATTAATTTTTTCTCTCCTCTGCCCAGTTGTGGCAGGGGAAGGTGAGTGAACAGTTTTGTGGGTGCTTGGTGTTTGCCTGGTGTCAAACCATGACAGGTATGTTCAATTTCTGAATCTGTGTTATTAATTTAAAAAAAAAATAATAATAATAATAATAAAAAAAATCACTAAACTTAAAACAGAGCCCTGTTTAGCCACTGGGGAGCCCCAGTGGTGACAGGCTTATAGTTTGGTGCAAGCACATATACTGCAACCATTTGAGCCCAACCCTCCAGCCAGCTGTCATCCAGCCTCTCATGGCATGGACTTGTCAACATGTGTGCTGGACATTTTTTACAGAAGGATATTACATGAGACAGTATCAAAAGCTTTGCTAAACTCTAAGAACCCACATTTTTCCCTTAGGAACAACCCTTCTGGGTTCCCTTAGACAGAGGTATCTGTCACCTTCTGTATTTGTGGTGCTAAGGCGAATTCAATATCTCTTAACTCAGCTGAGTGGGATACTTACCATGTTGCATATAATCTGCAAATGTGACAGTGTCTCTGACTCTTCTGAATAACATACAAAATAAGAAGTAGGATCATTTGAAAAAGCCACTTTTGCACTGCTCAGAATGGTAGATGGATAGCCTCACACGACGGCTTTTATGTGATACGTCTGCTTTTTTATGATAGTTTTAGACTAACAAGGTTAAATTAGAAAGGTATTGAAGATTAAGAGACAGGAATAGATGAAAATCAAGTCAGAGTTAAACATGTACGCTCACTACTGGTGTCCTGCTGTTTAACATTGCTTATTTCACCATAGTTAGTTCACCATAGTGAACTGACTGCTTTCCCTGTTGTGTTCCTCTGAGGAATGGTTTTTCACCTCAGAATCCCCCTAAAGCCTGTGCTACGTAGTTTAACCCTTCTTCCCTATCAAACCTACTCCTGACACTATTGGCTCAGAGCCAATATCTTTCCTTGGCCCAAAATTAGATAAATCCCTGTTTCTTCCTGGTTGCTCTCTCTCTTCTCAGCCTCCTGGAACATCACATCAAGAATAAAGCTTGGACTGGAGCTGGGGTGAGACCCACTCTTTTGAAATCCTTATTCTGTCTCTGAAATATATTTCCCTAAAACCCCTGAATAACTGAGCGAGAGCCAGGGGGTGGCTAGAGGGAAGTATATTTTCAGTTGGCCCCCAACGTGGATTTGTTATGAAATATTAATAAGCCCACATGTGAAGCGTGACTCCCTATTTAAAAAAGTTAAAACTTTTAAAAAAAGTTAAAAGTTTAAAAACTCCCTAGTTAAAAAAGCTCTTTGGGAGGTACAAGTACCTAGTCCCTATCAACTGTTTTTGCACAGCTGGGGGTGCTAGGAAGGGTTGGGAGCTCGCTTTTACTACAGAAGTGAGTCGACCTTCAGACAGAAAACCGTGACGCTGCAGCACATGCCCCAGGGTCCGCTAAGATAGTTTAATAGTGGGAGGGTTTTAGGACCCTGCGCTGCAGTGTGCTTGCTTAACGCAGTTAAGACTTTTTTTTTTTTTTTTTTTTTTTACTCTGAGGAACGGCTTGCATTCCGTACCGGGGAAAACCGCACATTTTTGGGGTGGACTAGCTAGGGGAACGTCCCAGGACAAAGGCCAGCGCTGAGACACCCCCCTGCCCGTGGCCCCACAGTCAGGAAAAGCGGCTAGAGAGGGCCACCCCGAGCAGCGGCCAGCCCGCCTTCCATCTTCTCTCGGGAGGAAGCAGGGCGCCGCGGCGTCTTTAGTTTTTCACGGCAGGGGTTAGATTTTTCGAACAGTTTGCCTTTTAAAACATGAGAAACATGGGCATAAGTTTATCGAGTAATCAAAAGAGTGCTTTTGAACAACTCAGAAACATTGTAATAGATGTAAAAAATCTGTAATAAGCTGTTAACAAAATTTATCTGCTGGCTGTCAGCCGAGATTCCAGATATTGCTTTACAAGATATAAATTCTGTTTCATTTTGGGATGATGTGGGAAAATTAATAATATTAAAGGCTGAAAATGGAGAAAACAAAGTTTATTTATTCCAATATTCTTACAAGTACACAAGAAGCTGTTAGAAGCAGAAAATAACAGACAGTCATGCAAAACCTCTCAGCAATGCCCTGGTCCCGAGCAGCAGTGTTTTCCTGATTCCATACCGAATTCTGCTCCTCAAACCCACCCATCTTCCTTATACCCTCCTCTCCCACCTATTTTTCCTCAGCAAGATATAATATTTTCCTCTCGGGGCTCTGGCCGCGTGGATGAGACCCTGGGAGTCACACACCACGCAGCGGACGCTGGCGGCCGCCATGTTCTTCTGCCTCCCTCCCACTATCCCTTCTTCCCCCCAGTCCCTGCCCCGACTCCATACCTCTCACCTAATCCCCCACCCCACCCTTCCCCCCAGTGCCTCCTGCTCCCTCGGAGCGGCTGCGCGAAGGGCGCGGGGGGAGGGCCCCTTGCAATCACCAGTGCCGGCGTGGCTGCGGGGAAAGATAGGGATGGGTGGTGCCAGCCCACAGCAGAGGCGAGGGGGCTAGCCTCCCCGCTGCAAGAGCTAAGGAGCAGACTAGCCTGAGGCCCCGGGGAAGGAGGGAGGAGCTGCCTGTTGCTGGACCCCAGGGAGGTGGGAGGACAACACCTCTGGCTGCCTGGGCAATGGAGAAGCAGCAGGATTTTTAGCAACTCAGAATAATGAGCAGGAAAGCATGCCATCTGCGGCTCCTGTAATGTATGTAGGCAAATGCCACGTGCGCAGAGAGTATCCTGCCTTTTCCTACCTAGATAAAAAAGAGCTGTGTAAAATGCAGAAACAATTTGGGAGATCCAGTGAAATATTTAAGGGCATAATGAAAGCTAACTTCAATTCAAACGAGATGGTACCCAGTGACATTAAAGATTTATTCAGATGCCTATTAACTCCGTCAGAGTATGGCCTATGGGAAGGATTATGGAAAAAAGCTTTGAAAACAGTATTGCAGGAAATTCAGCATACTCCTGATGCTCAGGACAGCGATTACAATGACATCACACATGACCATCTGTGTGGTGAAGGTGGATTATACTTCTCCGGAGGAGCAGACCTGATTGTTAAGTTAGTTTTAGATAAGGTCTGTAATGCTGTAGAAAAGACTTTTTATCAGGTTCCAACAACTGAGATAAAGACCAGTTATGTAAACATTAAACAGTTTTCTTCAGAGAATTTCTTGCAGTTTGTGGATCGTTTGAGAAGTCAAGTGGAAAAACAAGTGCAAGACCCAGTGGTACAGGCAGAATTGATTAAGGAGATGGCTCAGAGGAATGCTAATGAGACCTGTTGTAGAATCATTCATAGCCTTCCCCTTGACCCATCGCCTAGTCTCGCACAGATGAAAGAAGCCTGTACCAGGACAGCAGAACTTTTCAGTGTACCTGAAAGGAATCCAGGACTGACACACTCAAAGCCTGTGGCAGCTGCAGGAGGCAACCGATGTCATCAGACCAGCTGCAGCACATCATCTACTGCTGCTGCAAAAGGCCAGGACACTTTGCCAAGGCCTGCCCACAAAACCAGAAACACAAGTCAAAAAATCAAAAAAACTGAATTCACAGAGCAGCCCACATTTTATCTCCCTGATGCGCCAAGAAAGAAATTTACAAGGCCATACCCTGGCAAATCTCTCTCTCTTAACAAAAAAGGGGGAGGGTAGGTCGCAGGGTGTGGGGGTACAGAAAAATAAAAATGTCAAATGTTCAACTAACAAGGTATGGCAGCCACGAGGCTGATATAGGTTTGTGACTACCAAAGGTTTTCATTTCAGATCTACTGATTGGACAGTAATTACAGTGGACCTGCAAAACATTTCACAGGACATGAAGGTTAACCACATGGAACATAACAGTGAGTATTTTGTTATTGGGGACACAGCACACACACCCTTGGAGGTTGAGGTAGCTCCCATGACCATTAAGGGAAAGATAACAGGCCTCATGCTGTTGGCACGCTGCATGCACCCACCATTCTACCTGGTAGAGGGGCAAGTTCTTGCCCAGGCCATTCCTGTTCCGGCTGAGTTCCTAGCGGATGGAAAATCACCGGAAGCTTGGCCGGAGGTGGTGGGGGAGAACAAACCTTCTCTGGCATGTAACTTGGCCTGTGGGTCAGACAGTCTCCACGTGGAGGGGGTGCTCGACTCCAGCGTGAACGTTACCATTATACCTGAGAGCATGTGGCCATCACATTGGGAGTTGCAACCTGTGGCAGGCAAACTTCAGGGCATAGGAGGAATCACAATGGCAAAAATCTCAAAAAACGTAGTGCAAATTGAGGGACCTGACTGGAAATTGGCAAATGTCCGTCCATTAGTTGCTGAATATAAGGCTCCCTTATGGGGGAGAGACACCATGTCACAGTGGGGAGTCCAATTGGTCATTCCTAAGACACCCCAGGATTTTTGGAAATAGCCACTGTGGAGCACCCTACCCACAAACTAAAGTGGTTGGACAATAATCCAAGATGGGTAGCACAGTGGCCATTGAGTAAAGAGAAGCTCAAGGCCCTTGAGGATCTTGTGGAGGAGCAGGTGGCTCAAGGTCACCTAGAAGAGACAACAAGCCCTTGGAATTTCCCAGTCTTTTTAATAAAGAAACTGGGAAAGAACAAGTGGACGTTGCTCCATGACCTCTGAGAAATAAACAAAATTATAGAGGACATGGGACCACTCCGACCAGGGATGCCTTCTCCAACAATGCTCCCTTGGGATTGGCAATTGGCTGTTCTAGATATCAAAGATTGTTTCTTCCAAATTCCTCTACACCCAGAAGATGTCCCACGGTTTGCATTCTTGGTTCCTGCCATTAATTGAGAAGCCCCATTGAAGATATATCACTGGAAAGTACTTCCCCAAGGTCTGAAATCTATTCCTTTCATATGCCAACAGTACGTAGCCTCATTACTGTCATCGGTATGTGCCAAGAGAAAGGATGCCATCATCCTTCACTGCATAGATTATCTACTTTTGTGTGTCCCCAATGACTCTATACTCCAACACACACTTGACCTAGTGGTTAAGATTTTAACCTCTGCTGGATTTCAATTGCGGGTTCAAAGGATGCCACCCTGGAAGTACCTGGGTCTACAAATAACTGCAAGGACCATTCTTCTGCAGAAATTGGAAATTGAGTGTAATCCCAAAACCCTAGCAGATTTCCACTCCTTGTGTGGGTCTTTGAATTGGGTAAGACCTTGACTAGGCCTCACAAATGAAGATTTAGACCCTCTCTTCAATTTGTTGAAGGGGGAGAAGGTTTATCCCAGGGAACTGACCCCAGAAGCAAAGACAGCAATCGAAAAGGTACAGAAGGCCTTGTCAGAGAGGCAGGCTCATTGATGTGAGCCAAGCATACCTTACCAATTCATTGCTCTAGGAAAACTGCCACATTTGCATGGTTTGATTTTTCAACGGATCGAGGGGCAGAGAGATTCACACTTGATCATAGAGTGTGTCTTCCTCTCTCACCAAAGATCCAAGACTATCACTGAGTCACAAGAGCTGATAGCTCAGCTGATTCAGAAGGCAAGGGTGAGATTGTGTGAGCTGGCTGGTTGTGACTTTACGTGTATTCACCTTCTGGTCAAACTTTCTAAGGAGGGAAGGAACTCTCCCAAGAGATTGACCAAAGAGATGTTTGAGCATTTGTTCCAGAGAAATGCCAATCTCCAGTTATCTCTAGACAGCTACAGGGGACAAATATCAGTCCATGCCCCATCTCACAAGTTGCTCAATGAGGAATTCCACCTCATTCCTCGTGAGACGAGGAGTCGGAGACCACTCAAGGCTCTCACAGTGTTCACGGACACATCCGGGGCTTCCCACAAGTCGGTGATGACTTGGAGAAATCCTCAGACTCAGCGTTGGGAAGCTGATGTGGAGTTTGTGGAGGGATTCCCCCAAGTAGCTGAACTAGCTGCTGTGGTAAGAGCCTTTGAGAAGTTCTCAGAACCAATTAATTTGGTAACAGACTCTGCTTACGTGGCAGGGGTAGTGTCCAGAGCGGAGCAGGCTGTGCTCAAAGAAATTGACAATGAACATCTTTTCAGATTGCTTTCAAAGCTAATTTATTTAATTTCTTGTTGAGAACATCTGTTCTATGTAATGCATCTAAGATCACACACTGATTTGCCAGGTGAAATTGCAGAGGGGAATCGTCAGGCAGATTCCCTTGCTGCACCAATTGAAAAAGCACGTCTTCCTGATATCTTCCAGCAGGCAAAGCTGACACCAACAATACCATCAGAATGTGCCAGGCCTGATCCATCAGTTCCAGCTAACACGGAGCCAGGCTGGAGCCATTGTGACCACCTGTCCCAACTTCCAGGTCCAAGCGATGCCATCGATGGGTATGGGAGTTAACCCCCAGGGCCTTGGCAGTTGTGAGGTATGGCAGACAGACATCACACACATTCCTACTTTTGGACGCCTCAAATATGTTCATGTAAGCATTGACACACATTCAGGTGCAGTGAATGCCTCTGCCCAAGCAGGGGAAAAAACTGAACCTACCAAGAAACACCTAGTGGAAGCTTTTTCAGTGTTGGGGATTCCAAAAGAAATCAAAACTGATAACAGCCCAGCGTACACGTCCAAGGGGTTCCTGGAGTTTGTCCAGCAGTGGGGAGTGGAACATAAAACTGGCATCCCTCACTCTCCCACAGGTCAAGCTGTGGTTGAGCAAGCACATCAGACGCTCAAACAGGTCCTGGCTAGACAGAGTAGTACAACTGTGTGGATGTCTCCACATGAAAAACTCTGCAAAGCCG
>JANEHK010000075.1:1846046-1934079 GCA_025960845.1 Tachycineta bicolor | reverse complement strand
TTTTTTTTTTTTTTTTTTTTTTTTTTTTTTTTTTTTTAATTCTGCAAAGAAATTGCAAGTTATATGAGGTTTATTTATTTGTTTATGTCACTTAGTGTTCTTTCGTCTCTCTTTCCTCTCTTTGAAACTGAAATATAAAGTTTTTCTAAGGTCAAATTGTGTTGCCATTTATCACAAAATAAGAAGCACTCTTAGCTCTTGCTTAGGTATGTAACAAAGTAGAAACACCTAACACTTTTTGTGGAATATTAGTGTTCCAGCAGCACTGTCAAGGTAGCAGTTATGTACCTGTAGGGTCAGGCACGGCTCTCTTCAGAGGCCACAGCAAGAACAAAGCATATTTGCACAAAATCTCTCTGCTTTCCATATTACAGTAACACCCATCTATTTTGCATAAAGCCTGAAAGTCAGGACTGAGTATGTTATGGAAGAGGGAAACAGAGGTGATTAGAAATTGAGCAAAGCCAAGAGTGACTGCCCTCTGTAAAGCATGAACATCCTTGCCTGTTTTGCTGTATGCTGTTATGCAATGGGACATCTTCCAAGCAAAAGTGTTTGAAATTTTTTTGTGAACAGATTTTGCCCATCAGATTTTTTCCCTGTGTGCATTCATTCCTCACACTGCTCAGCACAGAAGGAAGTTTCAGACCATTACAGACTGTGTTTTTTAAATTATTTTTCACCTGCAGAGTTGATTGAGCACACAGCATTTGGCAAGTAAGTGTGACAGCTGTAAAGAAACAAGGCAGTGCTACATTTAGGATTCTTTTTCCCCTTCAATTTTAGCAGTTCAAAGAGATAGTCCTTAGAGAAAATATCTTGCTTAATGGTACTAAGTGGAGTTGAGAGGACATTCTCATGCCAATATTTACAAAGCTCTTATTGTGTACCCTTAATTACAGGTTAAGTGCATATTTAGTTCCTAAGATGGGTAATAAATACAACGCAATCAAAGTGCTCTTTGCAGTGGTTCTTTTCCATTACTAAAAAATTGCTATATCTCCATTAATTATGAATAGAAATAATAATACATAGGCCAAATAATACATGTCATTTAGAAAGTTTTTTAGGTAAATGTAAGGCCTTTTTCTGTTGTTGCTTTAATGTAGGGCGTCTCTGGCATGGATGTTAAATAATGCCGTTTTCTGTAAATCTGAAGATTGTATTTTTGAGTGTTTTACTGGTGAAAGCAGAGCGTAATGACCCTTGTACTCACTACCATACACCATGATGTTGGTTTTATTAGGAGAAGTCTGTGGTGATGTAGGTATCTTGGCATAAAACAAGGCAGATACATGATTGCTTTGCTTAATGCTGAGATTCCCAGCCCATGTGATGCTCTCCATGGTACTTGCATGGATGGATGTGGCCTGGATCCCACTACTGCCAACAGTCCCTCATTGTAGTGGTGTGGGATTTGTTTTGGTTATATTGTGTGTGCTGTTAATTTATGGTTCATTCTATGTACCCCAGTTTTTTCCCCTAATGGTCTTTCCCTGTTTTTCTCCCCTCCAACTGTTGTATGTCAAGCCCCCACTCCCCCTCCTCTGGGGTCTCCCTGTCATCTCAGGGCCTTCCCCTGGAGCTAGAAAGTTCTTCCAAGGGCATTGAGTGATAGGTCAGATCCAGAGGGGGTCCCTCCCCATCATTTATGTTTGGTTTATGAGAATATCATTCATCCGCGTGACCCCTCCCTGGTGATCCCTGATTTGCTCACCCCCTGCCTCTTCTCCTGGTTCCACCCCCAAATAAAAGGTGCTGGCAAGCAGCCTGTGGGGCTCTGTCTGGACAGTTACCTGGAGGTCAGGAGGTCCCACGCAGGGGCTCCAGTAAGTGTTTGTGAACCGCTCAGCAGAGTCCACCTTTCTATCTCCACCTTTGTTGTCTTGCACCACCTGTGCCTGCCACCGAAGTCGCATGGGAGCCAAGACCCCACAGGATGGGATTAGCTGGCATAGCCAGCTGTCCTTTCCACACTGTGGTGTCTGAGCTAGCCCGGGCAAGAGTGGAGATCATGCTTAAAGCACTGCAACACCTCATGTCTTACCCTTGCTTGCATCAATTCATCCTTGACTAGAACAGCTGGTCAGAGGTTTCGAGGCAGATCTGGGCTATGATGTCCCAACCATTGGGTAGCAACAAAAGAAATGTCATCGCCCCATGGATCCCGCACCCACTCTAGTTACTGCAGGAAGGCTGCACCCCATGGTTCCTCAGTGCCTGAGGACCTCTTCCATTTCTCGCAGTCCCTCCTGGGGACTCACAGCACAATCTTCTGCCCCCTCTAACGTGTATCCCAGTGCACCCACTCTGCAACTCAGCAAACTCTTACACATGAAGAAGAGAAGCAAGTTTGTACTTTCCAGCACAAAGGGTTTCTACCTCAGACAGCCTCTGTCAGGAGCAACTCTGCTCTCTGCCTCACCAGTTCAGTTGGCTTCACCACATGTGGGACTGTGTAAAAGGCCACAGAAGATTCCCCCAAATGAAAACATACACATCATAGCCGTGAACTGTCAAGTTTGTGATACTGAGAGACCGAGGTCAAACTTTGCCAATGGAGTCTGAGCTGATACCTCTGGTCCTTATAGCACAACCCTTTACCCACTGAGAAGGTGCAGAGGAATCTGATGTGAGCACTCCACTAACTGGAGAGGAATTTTACAGGTATATACTTCGTACATATCCTTTAGGCCTCTGGATGTGTAAGGCTGAATGTGCTAGAGCAACTAAATGTACTATGAATATTGTCCTCTTACATTCTTAAGTGCTTTAGATTGGTAAGTTAGGCATTTAAGTGAGTTACCGCTGTGCTTATAGTAAATTCAATAGAATATTTTAATATTTAAATTAGACTATCAATTTGGTGCTGCTAGATTGAAGTAAAGTTAAAACCTTTAGGCCTAAATCCTTGGTTAAGTCTGGCCAAAGGCATGCCAAACTCTGAAACTTGTGATTCAATGGAAAGATCTTCCTCATGTTTTTTTATCCTTACCCTTTCCCACCTTGTCCTTTTTCCATCCCCAGCCTCTGCATAGATCATTTGAAGTTGATTTTCATCAGCTAAAATACACACATTTTTCTGTAAGGAATTATCTTATTTGATAGGTAAGCTGTGGAAATAGAAAAAGCCTGTTAATTTTCTATTAGATTCTATGTGTTGGCACTATCTCATGCAAATACCTGGCCTTTGTGTCTTAAGTCCTGATAGTGGGATGTTTCGGGTTGAGCATCTTTACTTGTTTTCCTTTCATTCTCATTCAATATTAATCTACATTTAGTATTTTTCTTCATTTACAATTTTCTCTGCAAAGCTAAATTCAGCTTTTGGTTATATATAAAAGTGCTACTTAACACAAGGAACTGCTTTCTGAATTCCCAGATAAGACTGTTGTGAAGATATATACTTTTCTGAGTGGGATCAATCTAGTTTCATCTTTAGATATATTCCACTTGGATTTTCTGATTTTAAAGATAGAGACAAATAGTGGGAAATAGTGACAGAAGCATGTAGATGACTGATTGTTTGGCTATTGTGCAAGAAACCCCCTAAATACTGGTAACTACTTTGTTTTCTGTGTTCTGCAATAGATTAGCTACAATAATAGAGTGATATTATCTGCAGCTTATCTAAAAATTCACTGTAGTACTTACTTTTCTTCCTGATCATAAGGTAGAATTAGAAGAAATCCTATTGGGACTTACACTTTCAGGAATTATAAATAATACTAAAATTGATTTGAAAAGTCATTTTGTAGTGCCTTGTAGTAAAATTTAAATAAACCTAACATCCATGTAGGGCTTCATGGTTCTTCCCAGGAGATATAAGCAAGTTTTGAAACTCTTGACACAGAGCCTATTTTATTGCTGTCAGGGGAATGATAGTGGGCAATTAGATTATCAAGTAATTGCTGTCTTCAACATATAAATTGGAAAGCACAAACAAGCTTTTTGCATTTTTATTTGGGAAACTTCCATGGTTTTTTTCAGTGCCTGTGACTTCTTGTACAAAATTGGCAGATGTTTATCAGTAGATGAGTCCTTAGTTTTAGTTCTTTAACTTCACTTAATTTAAGCCCTCAGTTGTAGTTTGGAGTTGTCCACCATTCTCTTTTTATCTCATGTCCAACTTAAATTTTGGCCCTTTTGAGAAAAACTCCCTGCATTGCTGCCCTTCTGAGTTTATTTACCATGTATATCCAGGTATTTCAGGTAGTCTTCAAAGTATTTGAAGTAATTTCATGGAGTCAGTGATGTTATGCTGTTTATGGTATAGAAGGACATCGCCTTCAATCATCCCTTTGCAAAATTCAGACACCCAGCTGGAGGAAGAATTTCCACATAAATAAATAAATTTTCTACATCCAAATCAAAGCCTAGACTGTGGTTTTCATTGGTTTTTCAATGGTTGTGGAATCACAACAGTTACACTAAACCTAAAAAGCTTTTCATTTGTATCATAGCCATCTTTTATAATGTATTACTATTGTAGCAGTATTTTCACATGGGTCCCCTAGCTCTTGCTGAAGCTGTAATCTGGTACTTTAAATTACTGAAACAATCTCTTATGCTCATCTTCTGCTTCTCCAAAGATGATCCTGAGTCCAACCTTTTGCTTAAAACAATCACCAGGGAGGAAAGACCTTTGAATATTTTCTAAAAAGATTTAATTCTGAGCACAAAAGGCTGAAGTGTTTGCAAGCGCTCAGTTATTGTCTGTGCATAAATGCATAAATAGTTTAAAAATGTGCATTTTAAATTAATTACAAAAAGATGATAAAATCAGTGTTCAATGTCTGTTTGGGTTTAGTCTTCAAGGGTTAGTATGTCCAAATGATTTGTCTTGAAAATTCATCTTGTCTATTCAGCTCCACAATAATTATTTTAGCAGTAGCAGCCTATTGTGTTGTTAGATGTTTAGGTTTGAAAATTAGAACAATTGCCTAGGGCTATGAATCATTCATGTATTCATGGATGTCTGTCTAGCTGCTGTAGTTTAAAATGCATGCTAGAAAACAAGCTTTGAGGACATGTTCTGTGCAACAACATCTTGCTTGCTTTGCATATGAGCATGTCAAAACTGATAAAATACATACAACCTTGTTAAAGCAGCTACAATGCTGCAGTCTTACTGTGCATTTGGAACGAGCTTCTCACATCTGGTTAACAGCTGTAAAGCTCATTTAACTTTTCACTAGGAAAAAACACAAAGAAAACCAACATTTGCTCTTTTTTTGTTTTGTTTTTTCCCAGTTAATAAAATCAGAGATTTACCTTAGTCAGAAAAGAAAATAATATTTACTCTGATTTTTTTAAAATGTATATTATCTGCCCATTTCTAGAAACAGATTTAGTCAGGATCCACTGCAGCAACCTTTAACCACGTTGGTGTAAGGATGCAGATTATCTAAAAATATGCCTCTGAAGTCAATACTGCCTTGCTGTAAGGAATTTATGGTGGATAAATCCTGCTAACTCAGCTCCCCAGCTAACCTCCTGCTTTTCTGGTAGGCAATGTAATTAATACATGCAATTCAGAGAGTCCTGAACCTGCAGCACAGTGTAGAGGACTCCTACAGAGCCAGCAAATTGTGAGTAGGCTTTTTAAGTCCTAAGTGCCCATTGGGTTTTTATTTCAATAAATGTAGCTCTTATAGTAGTCTGGAAGAGACATAAAGCAGCAAGTTTAATGCACCATGAGTACGTGGTTTTTGCTGCATTATTACAGTTTCCCTACTAAGAATTTTTGGTATAATATGTAGCATTTTTAACCACATACTGTTCTGTAGTGTGGTCTTAGAAACTGATCAGAGCAAACAGTTCAGTTTATTTGCATAGGAAAGTATATTTGCCTGTGTACTGTCTTAGGATGCTGGAAGTAATTTTTGCACAAGCAAACAGGAAAATGAAGTTACTTTATTCATAGACATGTACATCTGCAGTATGAGGTATTGTAGGGCACCAGGAACAATTCAGGTACAGGGGAATCCTAGATCCAAGCTGGAATAAGAAATAGGCCAAACATGATGCTCCGCTGCTCCTCAGGTCTTCCTGTACCATCATGGACAGCCATGCAGAGAATGTCCAACATTATCCAGCAACAGTAGTGATGAACCTATGCGCACTTACATTGCCATCCGGTCTTAGAAATACAACCACTAACCCTTTTATCTTAGAAATTGATGCATCCTAAACAGAAGCTCACTGGTAACTCAAGTACAAAGGTGTAAATACATAATCTAGACAGCTATTTCAGGATTTGTAGCAGCTGTTTCACTTTAAAGCACATTCAAAATCAACAGCCATTTCATTGGGAAATTACAGTGTTACTGCCTTGGTAGGACAAGCTCCTAGTAAACAACTTTAAATCTTCCCAAAGGCCAAGATACGATGGAGGATCCCTATCCTCTTTTCCTTTTTTCTGTCATTCTCTTTGATCAGAGCTAGTTTCTATTTCCTATATGCTTGTCCCCAAATGGAGCTTTGCAATCCTTGCTATAGACTCTGTAATGCAATCTGTGCTTTCTGATGTAATGAATAGTTCCCTAAGGCTGTCACCAAAGTTTTTATTCTGTACTAGCAGCAAGTTTTATTCTGTACCTGTATCAGCAAGAAATTAATTAGAAATCCTTGATGTCTTGGCATCAAGGGATTACACTTCATAATGAAAAGGTAAAGTAGTTGTGGGAATGAAACACCTAAACACCTGTACAAATTTTGGTTAGTATCTCACAAAGACTTAGGGAGCCAAGACCAGGTTTTCACTTTAATTTCTTGTTATCAAAAGTAGTTACATACAGTTGAGAAAAGGTACTTAGTAAGAATCCAGCAATGCACTTGCAGGAGTAAAAAAAGGAAAATAGGGAATATGAAAGAAAAGAAGGTGTAAGGAAGAGGGTGCAGATGTTTGACGTTTAATTGCTAGGTATAATACCAATCTAATATAGCTAATATCGGTATATCTAATTTTGGTAAGTAGTAAGTGCTTATGTTGGAGATATTCTATGAACAACTCTATGAAGTATTTTCTGTTCTCTTAAATACTGTATTGTATAATCTGCTCTGAGTAGCATGAAGTAATTTAAGGATATTGTATGTGATATCTGATGTAGAAATATTTAGCAAAGGGAAGTTATCTTAGTTGAACTATTCCAGAGTAGTCATAATATCCCAGAGTGCCATAGTATTTCTACCACCCTGTTACTCCTATGACTTTAGTATGGAAAGGAGGAGGACGTGGTACAATAAGATGGATATGTGGATGTCTTAAATTCTTCTCTTGAGAGTTTGGGATTTTTTTATTGTATTCTTCCACTTTCATTCTCTACAATGTTTATATATTCTGGTTGACTGTTCTTCACACATTCCTACACATTTTTTCAGTGTCAGGCAGTAGTTCCCCTGACCTGCCAGGGCTGATCTTGAAGAACGGTGGCCTTTCAACCAGCTGGACTTCTTTTTTCTCTGATTTTCTGCAGTCCATATCCAGTACAGGTGTGAAAAAAACCCCAAACTAACAAAAACCAAACAAAAATAAGCAAGACACACAAACACCTAAACAAACAAACAAACAAGAACAAAAAACAAACAAACAAAAAAACCCCAAAAAACCCAAACCAAACCAAACCAACCAACCAACAAACAAGCAAACAAAAAACCCCCACAAAAACAAAAACAAACCAACCTCAGAACTAACAAAAAAACCCCCCAAAGTCAACAAACAACCCAAATCTACCAGGTTAGGATTTTTGGAATTCCGCTTTTTTTCCTCTGTGTTTTAGATATTTTTTCATGCAAAATAGTATGATATATAGGCTCTTTACCATTACTTTCACTGTCTAAATTCAGGAATATATTTAGTTATTCTCACTGTGGGTCTTGACAGAATTTTACTGTACATCATCTATGTGATGATGTCCTTTGCACATAATTTCTTTTTGCATATGTAATGAAAGTTTCACACATAGAGAAGAAACACTGTTGGCTTTAACTACTATTTAGGCAGTTCTTCTTTCTGTAAAAAACAAGTCCAAATGTACTAAACAGCTGCATCAAACAATGGTCCCAGTTTTCATTGTTAACATCAGTCTATTTGTGTTTTTTTCAGAGATCCATATACATTTTCTCTAACCTTTGTGTGATATAATAACATACAAAAATTGTGTCCTCAGCTAGAGTTGCACCTGTAATGAAAGCTATTATGTCTTTTCTTTATTTTGGCTAGGTGGGTACTAACTTTCTCCACCCCATTTTCCTCATCCACCACCTTTCATCTATTTTTAGTATTTTATAACAATCATATCTTGATATTTTATTTACACATGTCATATGTGTCTTATTTGCATCTCCTCTACTGCCTTTTTAAGTTTCTCACCAGGACTTAGTATGCCTCTGCGAGAGCAGAAGTCCACTGCCTGCAAATCAATCTCCACAGATGATGTCTTCAACAACGCTTCACTGAAATTTGTTCTCCTATTTTCTAAAATACTAATCTTGTCTAAATGCACAATGCAAAAATTATAACATCACCATTAACCGGTAAGGAAAGTTTCTAGTATCCGAAGACTTAGTAGGTGGTTTAGAAACATATCTAACAACTACTGACAGAACTCAATACACCTAAACTCCTAAATTATATCACAGCTACCAAGCTGACCAGCTATAAGCATATTTCTGGACTCTGAATTTGAGCAGTGATCTTTCTTATGGTGATAAATTGTTGGAGTGACGCTTGTGCTTTTTGGTTGTGCCCTCTGAAGTTCTCAAAATCTGCCAAATGTGGTTCAAGAATCAGCAGTGGAAAAAGGCCATGTGATTTGCATGCTGGCATTAGCTAGGAGCAAAAATTAGTCTTTGAGAAGAGAGTCAAAGTAGAATGCAAGCAGAAGCCAATGCACTTCCAGATTTAGATACAAAATAGTCTGTAGTGGAAGACAGCAAGTGAGCAAAGCTCACCATGTGAATAAAGTTGTGTTAATAAGTAAGTCAAGAACCTTAATTCTGCTGTCCACACATTTCTAGTGTTGCATATCCATATGCCTGGTACCTTATTATTTTTTTAATGACACAACTAATTATTTTCTAGGAAACACATAGATATTTTAAACCCACTGTGATTTAAGTAATTAGTCCCTCAACACATCCCAGGGAGGAAACAAACTAACCAGCAGTTTCCTCAGTTGAAACCTGCAATTTTTCTCGTTTCTTTGATCACTGTAATTACCAAAGAGATTAATGCTATTGGTGCTGTTATTTGACTGCCTTAAAACACCCACATGTGGAGTATAAGGGTGTTATAGTTATATAATTGATGTGTAATTAATAAATTTATTGGTCTAGATTTTTTTTTTTTTTCCCACACAGATCCAGGGACGGGGGGAAGAGCTGAGCTATCATAGAGGTGAGAAATTTCTTTAAATTGGTATTGCATTCTTGCAGATGAGATCTTGTTCCCATTTGTTTGCATGTACATTTCTGGAACCTTTGCATGGACAAGTTTCCTGTCCTAAGACCAGTATAACTACCTGTACACAGTTGTAGTGAAACAACGCCCAAAAATGCCACGATCATCCCATGGACTTCTAACTAGCAGCTGCAAACCAACAGTACTTGAGTAGATGTAGTGATTAGAGATTATTTTATAATTAATTATATACATTATCTTATACAGGCCAAAAGCAGCAGAAGTGTGCTTCTTGTGAATACCAACTGGGGTTCTTTTTCCTCTTCTTTTCCTTTTATGTTCCTAGGTACAATTTGTATGAATGTACTTTATATCACACTATCTGTGATGCTTCACTTTTTCCGTCAGTTTTCCTGAACCTATTACCTCAGACACTACTGTTACGTAACAGTCTAATCATCCTCCCAGCAATAGTAAAAAATATCAACCCAGTGTTGAAATTAGGAATGACCAGGGCCCTGATTCCACTCAGATGAGATCTAAGAGAGCCTTTTTATCAAGTTTTCATTGAGAGTAACAGATGATCTGGGAAACTGATAGCCACAGAGGAGCAAAGTGTGTTAGCTGCCCATATGACCCACAGTGTGCTGGCCCTACCTCACAATGTAGAGAGTCATATGGGCAGATCATTGATTATACCATGGTATAGATAGTATACATCTCTCCAAATACTGCTAATATAATTCTGAATGTTTGTAGAAAACTTCAAAAAAGTGCTCAGTAGCCAGTAAGTTGAATTGCAGACAGGCAACAGTCCATCAAAGGTAATATTAGAAAAACAGTATCTTTTGCTATATTAGAAGTCTAGGATAGAGAGTTCTTTGTCCCAGGAGCAGGTTTCTCTGAGGAAAAATTGAGGAAAGTGTATGGTCTTCCTTATTAGTGTTGAGCGTTTCCTTACTTTCCTGTTTTGTTTGATTCCATTGCTTGGAAAGAAACAATTCTTGAAGTTTCAAGATGTTTCTGTGATGAGCAGATGTCTAAATACACCGCTTTCTGAGGAAACACTTTTAGTCTTTTTATATCACTTTGTATGTATCTGTGTTTCTGAGTAGGCATTTTTCTGCACAAGAGCTATATGGAAGGTTTCACCATCTGGTTGTTACCCAGAACAAAGAAAAAGGAATTTTTTTTTCCCACAGAGACTTTAGGAGTTGTATTAGATGCTGTCATTTCCTCCCTGCATAAGCATGCAGAAGATCACTAAAATAACTGGTAGTCTGCATGCTGTCATAGATGTGTGTATATGTGCTTGGGTCAAAACCAATCTACATAATTTTTAGTAGAGTGTGACATCCTTATCTGAAGCACTGGAGATAATGGGGTGTGTAGGCTGACAATTTATCTCAAAAACAGAGATATTTACAAGCTGTATTAACACTTAGGTGGCCTCATTTTAAGACTTTGACCTGAAATAGTGATTAGATGGCTGCAGTCTAAGACACACATTGGTCCTCAGTCTGGAAACTGGAGTTTCTTACATGTCATCATTGTCTCAAGGGCCATGGCCAGAGGCCTGTAAAATTCACCCGTTGGTTCCTGATACATTTGTGTACAACAGAGGGAAAAACCACTAAATTTCTATACCTTTATAGGCTTGGCCAGATGGCCATAGTCTTGTGGGTTTTTTTGTTTGTTTGTTTGTTTGTTTTTGTTTGTTTGTTTGTTTTTTTTTTTTAAGGTATCTTTCAGCAGTTTTATTAGGCTAAAACAAGCTTGGCTGATGCATGATGGTTCAGAAAAGATGCAAAGGGACAACTGGATTTCAATCTTTCATGCAACTGTTGACAACTGAGAGGACCTAGACATCACTTTTTCTTCTTACTGGCTCAAGTTTTCTCCCACTGTTGGCCAGATACCACATTCCAGAGCTGCTCATTTTTCTGAAACTGATTTTTTTTTTCAGGCCATAATACTTTTATGCTTACTTTCTGAGTCCATTTTGTAAATAATTTGTGCATGCTTGATGATAATGAAAGTTCTTTACAGAAGGTTTATTTATAAAAATATTAACCTTTTTGGATATTGCATGCATGCAACTCATTTAAAAATTAGGTCAGCTACTTAAATGTCAAACTGCATCCTAATTGACTGAGTCTTAAATTTTGACTTAAATTACTAGATCTATACTAGCTTTCTACTTGTACTGAACTTGTGCATGAACTTTACCATTATAATAATTTCCATACCTAATTTGTATATAAATAGTCAATTTGCCTTTTTGTACCTGATATAAGCAAAATTTTAATAGCATAACTTGAATATATTTCTCTTTTTGTACAAACACCTATTCTGCATCATTCATAAATGAAAATGTGCTTCCTGTTGTTGAGTTCTGGTTGTTGGTTTTTTTCACTAGCAGCCATTAAAAAAAAAAAAAAAAAAGAAAATTTATTCAGTAAAGATGATAAATATTATGCAATACACTATTCCATTGTGTGTGAAGTGCTTTCTGAAAAGATGGTAATAGCTCCCAATGATGTAAAAATCCCTGGTATTGATAGACAATTTTCCCTTGACATTTGAAGGACCCCCAGTACATTGTTCATAAAGTAAATTCTTCAGTTCTGTTTTGGAGTTCAAACCACTTCAACTTTTCTTCAACTATCATGAAAGTACTCTTGCAATTTTCTAGAGAAATCTGTTCTGCAATTCATCCATGAAGTATCCTAGGAGAGGCTGAGTAAAAAATAACCCTGTTCTAATAGACTGTGTATCAACAAGCATCTGAAGAAAAGCAGTTTTAACAATAGTTCCATTTTTTATGTCCTTCTATATTATCAATTTGATTATAGAAATAAATGAAATTATTTGTCCTTTCCCCCTTGACAACATAAAGGAAAAGGAAATAAGTATGATTGCAACACCTTATTGTATTGCAACAGCAGCTAAATTTTGTAAATAATTAGACACGTAACTCCTGCTTACTTCTTACTCAACAATGGATATTATACAATGAGTAAGGAGATAATTTGGATAGTTTGGACCTGAATCATTCTCTTGAGAATTCACTTACTATACAAGGACCTTGAAACAAGATCATGAAAACTATAGGCTTCAAAATAAAGACTGCAATTGTCCTCCTCCCCAGATGTGTCTGCTACGATTGCTTTTTCTTCCTTGCACTAAAATCAATAGAGAATAAAGACTGTGGAAACCTATGTGGTACAATTCTGGGCACAGTTAGAAACAAAACTTCAATATCCTAGGAGTTAAAGCATCTGGCTCTGTTACTTACCATGTAGTTCTCTTTCTGAGAGTGCACTGAACATCCCAATACAAATAATTCCAAATGTCCAAGCATCTGTCTTGGTGTTTTAATGATATCAAATCAAAAGTTATTTTTCTGGAACAACAGAGGAGCAGACACAAACCAAGCACATTATTTCCATGTCTGATTTCTATTTATTTATTTATTTATTCATTCATTTATTTCCAGAAATTCAGTAGCTAGAAGTCTTACCGAAGGTGTGGGAGTCCTGTGGCCAGCTAACCCTTCAGTCTGAGGCACTTTAGCATTGCCTTCCTCTTGAGGGGAGAGTATGTGTATCAACAAGTTAGATGTTGCTCTTATGCTCCTACCCCTTCCATTTTGCACATAACTGCCGAATAGCCTACAGTCAGAAAATAAAGAGGGCATCTTGCCTAGTAATGAGAGACTGACTGAAACAATGTAGACATAATTTCCAGTCTCTGCTCTTGTTATTTAAGCATCTTATCTAATCTCTTTTATTTGCATTCAAGCAGCTGATAGCAGCTCTTGTTAATTTCTAAGCAGCAAGACCTCTGAGATTTTCAAGTGCCAGAATTATCTTGCGCTTGAAAACAGCAGAATATAAATAGAGAATGTGGATGTGAGAGGTAGATTGCACATGCCATTTAGTGCTTCTACAAATGTAACCTTGTTTGTGCCCTATTCCAACAAAGTGACTTTTCTTGTGCATTGTTGTAACTACTGTGTATTATTTATAATTTTTTTTAGGGTTTCATTTTTTTGTTACTTTAGCAAAGCTCTTCTTGTGCTTTCAAAAAATTTAGGACATATGAGTGATTCTTAACAGATGTGATATCAAATTATATAATTAAAGAAAAATATTTATATTCATAGTACACAAACATAAACATAAGATGCATCTTTTCTTGTTTTCTCCCTAAACATGAATTTCAGAATGCATCTCTTTCAATACTTTCTAGTAGCACAGTCATCAGGGATGAGGAATAAAAGAAAAAGATGAAAGTTTGAAAAGATCAGCATATTGCCAGGTGAAGGCAAGCTGATTGAGCTGTATTGCTGAGCTGAGATAAAAGTCACATGACCAGATTTTTGTTTGGGTGGGGTTTTTTCTAGTCAAGTTCATACTTTTCACTCTGGTTTTTGTTACCTATGCAATATATTTTAGTACATTGGCAGTTTTTACAATTTTGTGGTCTGAAATTTAGGCTGATGATAAAGAGCCCAAAGAGGTTCACTTCCTTGCTCTGAGTTCTCAGTGATCTCAGAAAATTTGCTAGCACCTACCCAAATGCAATATTTCTTGCTTACTCTCTCTTGCAGGAATAAGGAATATACTGAAAATAGGGAACATACTCCTTATGTACCCATTTATTAATGCAAGGAGTAAAGGGATTGATTCAGTATCAAGAGCAATTCTGCTGAGTAGTGTATGCATAAACAATTCACATATGAAATGTGAAATCCTAGATTTAAAATTTTCTTAGATCTGAACCAGTGCTGCTTTTTGTGGCACTTGGGCTAACATTATATCTTGTTTTGTTCATGGCTTCTTTACATTTTTCTTAGCTTTATTTTCTACAGCTGATAATATCCTTGTTTATATTTCTAAGGAACACTTCCTCTTTTTAACTTAATGACAAATAGAATGAATTCCCCATATAATCCAATTATTTAACACTCAGAGGAACTCAGACAATGGAGGGAGGTTAAACTGACTTGCATATGAAACCACAAGAAGCTGAGTGTGTGCTATATGAAGTGCTGAGCAGTAGATAATGCAAGTGATACCAAAAAGACCTTTTTCAAATAAGAAACTGTACCTTTTAGAAATTAGTGGCTATATTTTGCAAAGAAGAGCTTGCATTTCTACTTCCTGTGTCATAGTGCATAAGATTTTAGTGATGTCTTCAGGGAGAGAGACAATAGAAGGGGAAGGTACTTCTAAAAACTATGTTCTACTCAGAGCTATATTCAGCTAATGGGTTCAGCTTCTGTGCTCGAATTTAGCACCACTAAAGGGTTTCAACTTTCTTACTGGCTGAGTATTTAAATGCGCCAGGTTAGAAAGCCTATGCTTCTGTCACAAAAGGCAAAACTTTTTTTTCAAGAAGATTTTTTTCAGGATGCCGCTGCATAGTCCACCCCAAATAATGGCTCCAGAGACAACAGCCTAACCTTGGGGATAAACCACTTAGTCCTATGAGGTCTCAGGAAGCCATCACTTTCTCTGTATAAATAGAAGGAACTATAAAAAATGCAGTGTCATCTGACCAGTTTCTCACATCTACCTTGACACTTGAGTTACTTTACTAAATGCCACTTCCATCTTTGTCTCTGGTAGTATCTAGGATGCTCTGCTTCAGCTATATCTGGTAAATAATGTTCTTCTTACTTTCACCTCTTTTGATTGTGAACTAACTGGATTTTACTACAAATACATAGCATCTGCTAAGTTTCTAAACAAATCTCATCATGGACAAACAAAACAGGGAGGATGCTAAAACTGCAGATTAGGGACGAGCATGCCACACAGGTTGGAACGTGCGACTGAAATGCAAAAAATGGAATATAGCCCTATAACAGACCTAGCTGGGCTTTCAAGTGTTCCTTTCAGACTAATAGCAGAACTTAGAGATTCAAGAGAAGAATTAGTCCCTTAATTCTTCTAGATAAATATGTTCTGAAAATGAGAAACATCAAAATCTGTTTCTGAGGGATCTACTTGTTTAAACAGCTTGCATGTGGATGTGTAGTGAACATGAAACAACCTAAATCAAAATTTTGCTTTAATACTATAGATATTTCAACTTATGCATATCAGTTTCTATTAAATATGTACTTCTTAACATACACCTATAATATATATCAGTACCTATATTTTCCATAAATTTAACATGGCCTTTACAACTTCTCTGTAAAAGTTACTTAAAAAAAAAAAAAAAAAAAAAAAAACAACAACAACAAAAAAAAACCCCCACAAAAACAAAAACAAAACAAAACAAAAAAAAAAACAAAACAAAAAAAAAACCAAACAAACAAAAAAAAACCCCAAACCCTAAAAATGCATCATTCAATGTCTCCAGGTCTAAAGCACTTTTTACTGCAAAATTTTAAATGTTTATAGATTTTAATTAATGTATGTTAATTCAATTATATTGGAATTTAATTAAAATTTAATTTTTAATAAACAGAACAATTTTGGCAGCTTTTATGATTTTAATTGCTTTTCATTGTTAATGGACATGCTTAGTGCTCCTTCAACAGAATGATCCACCTTTTCCCATGGATGCACAAAGGATTGGTGAACTGCATATAGATACATCTGACATAAAAATAATAAAAGGTAAATAATGGCATTTCATAAAATTATATGAGGCATATTTTATTATAGAACATGTCTGTGCTGCTACTGAAATTATGTCTGTAACAGACAGGTGTACTTTTAAAAAATAATTTTTCTGTTTGGTTCGCATAGTGGTGAAAGACTTCATGGAAGTCTTCTCTGGAATCACTATGGATGAGCAACCCTGAAACCCATCTTGGATAAGAGTATGTTTAGCTAGTTTATATTAAGGTCAGTGCATCATGTCATCTCTGCTACTGTTTGCCCAAAGCACATATGTTAAATAACCATGAGAAAACACCTGGGTGTTCTCCTCATAACTTCATAGTTTTAATGTAACTTAATCATGTGCTTGAGAAGTCCTTTCCCACTTGAGATGACATGGATATCTTCTTTTGGAAGACTTACTTTAAACATAAAACTATGCCTATAACTTTTCCCACTTAAGTTAGTTCCTTCCTCTGCACAGCATTCACATGTGCTATGGCAATCATTCTTTTTCCAGCTCTGCTGGAATCTGTCATCCACACCTATTTATTTTTATAAAGCTTTCTGCTATGGTGTCCATGCCTCCTTTCAGTATCTCCTGTGAAACAAATTCATTCCAACAGATAAGAGAAGAACTGAGTCTGTAGACAGAAGAATATTGGAGCTCAGCCTGTCAGTAGATTTATCTTTCAGTCAACTTTTGCTGATATGTAAAGGCTTTGTGAAGGAATAATTCTTCAATGTTGCCATAATAGTCTTAAGAAGGTGGAATAATCCCAATAGAGGGAAGCAGTGTCAAGTCAAATTTTATCAGAATGTTTTAGCTGACACAGTTACTTTCTTGAAGACTCGATCATGTGAATAATTTTGAAATGCCAGTTTCTATTCCAAATAAAATCAGGCTTTAATAGAAATGTGATAAAATGTAAACTGCATCATGAGGAAGACTTTTCAGTCCCTGGAAAAGTCTGGAAAGCACAAAGGAACAAAAGTTTCTGTTGCCATCTCTTACTACATGTTCTTACTAAAGGATAAAGTCCTTATCAAATAGAGACAATATTGAAGGAGTTGCTATGCGTGACAGAACAGTTTCCATCTACCCAATGCGCAAGATGAGAACTCTAAGTTCAGATACAGATTTCCAGACTCTTCCATACATTTTTCTGACTCAAAAATAGGCCTCAGAATAATGGAGCTTTGTTCTTTGAGATCATACAGGAATTGACTGGATGCTCTGAAAGACTGCACTGTGCTAAAGCATATATGGTGTCATATCAGCAGATATTTTCTTTGTGCAATTTGCTGAATAATTGCTAATTATGAGTTAAAACAGAGTTGTATTCTTTTGAGACAGAGATATACATACAAGAGTATGATTTAGCATTGCAAGTTGAAAGGTTTAATGGAATGCAATGGAAATCAGGGAATAAAAGGAGAGGGCTGGAGGTGCATTTACTTCCTTCACAGTTTTATGTGGCTTTTTAGAAGTGAAATTACTTAAAATTACTTAATTTAATCAACTGATTTTTATTTTAATTTTATTTTAATTTTATTCTATGAATTTAATTGACTTGTTTATTTCACAGATAGAAATGCTGTGGTAAGAAACAAAAAAAGAATGTAAGAAAATATGCAGTGTCTGCAGGGTATTTATTTTCTACTTTACCCTGTATACAGTATTTCAAGAGTAGTAAGTATTCCCTTTCTCTTGACAGTCCAGGTCTTCTCCTTCTAAGACTAATGAGATATTTGCCAAGATAATGTGCCATGTTAGATGTCAAGTAAGCCAGTAAGAACAAATCACTTCATCAGTAGTAAATTGTTTATAGTATTTATACAAATGTCATTTCTGGGTTTTTTTGCTTTCTGTCCTACTGGGAATCTAATTCACTTGTAACTACTGTAATAGTTAGCAGCGTGTGATGTAACTTTTCTTTCCCATTCATTTTGTATCCTTAATATGTGGGGACAACTTGGGCATGGCTACCCATTCTTTCAAATATAGTTTGGCTTCAGAGAGGAACACGAGGAACAGTGATTATGATCTGACAGAAGTGCCCACTTTCCTTAAAACTCTTTCTGCTGTCAAGACTGAGTTGTACAGGCTGAACAGTTATTGGAAAGGAAGGACAGCAAAGGTGTTTAGATTGAATTATTTCTTATTGTACTGCTTCTGTGTATTAACAGTGTGTCAGACTTCTCTCAGGGACTGGCTTAGCTCTTCCCTCCTGGTTACATATGCTACAATTTCCTTCTCCAGTTTCCTTCTCCTTTTTCTGTGTTTCATGCTACATCTTTTTCCTTTCATTTTTCCTTTCCTTTATTTTTACATAGACTCTCTAAACACTATCTAGCAGAAAAGAGGCAAAGGTGAAGTGAAAGAAAGAGCAGCTCAGAGGGCTGCTTAGTGACATGGTATTTATGCATTTCCCTTTAGATCTATATATAACAGCTATTCATCAATAGATTGCCAAGATGACTTTCAGCATACTAACATGTAAAATTAAAATTATACTTTATATTGTCATTTTACATTCTTCTTTTGTATTATTTCAATTAAATCCAAAGATGGTCAAGCATTTCATGTTGAATTATTTACTTAAGTACCACATAGCTTTACTTAATTCACCTCTCATGTAAGTAGATGGATTTAATGCAATGATTATGGAAGGCTTAAATGTGATGTTTGTGAACATACAGTTAGAATTAGCTTGAGTGCAGCTGCAATTAAGGTTGCATCATGTGCTAAATTAATTTTTATGCAAATACATTTTCATGAACTTAAAAAATACATTTTCATGAGCCTTAAAAATGTGTTTCTCTATACCATACATATTTTAGTAAAGTATTCCTGTCCTGAGAATGTATAATAGGCAAAGTCTTTACTGAAGAGTGCGCATTCCAGTTCCAAATGAAGAATGGAAGCTCTTACATTTCCACATTTATTTTGTATATATATATTTTGTTTATTTGTCCCCTAAATGGAAATGAATCAAATTACTCATCTCACTGTGACTTTTTATAAGGACAGGTCCTGTGTTTCTGATACGAATTTAGAAAGAGGAGCACCAAAGACTGAAATTTAGTGACTACCACCAAGCATTGAGCTCAGAGACGAATACAGCAGTTATATAGCATAGCAGGAGGAGATAATACAGGCAAATGATGGTGTACTGCTGTAGGTCACACATACTGAGATTCTTGGGGTTCCACAAGTTGTAAATGGACCCACACTTCACTCCTAAAGTAGGCAATTGAGCATTTGGCTACATTCAAAGGTAACTGTGAGATAATATACTCAGAACTCAGTGATTTGCTAGTTTTACTACCATCTAAATTAAACAGGTTTTTACAGCAAATAAAAAGGTTGTTATTATTTTTTTCCTTGAAAGGGACACATGTATATTTTCTGTGTATCTACACTAAGTTTTCTGGCTCATTCTTTCAATTATTTTAGGAAAACAAGTTCAACCTTTTCTCTGAAGTTTTTGTAAGGATCTTTCTCTTATTTGTCTTTCTTTCTCTCATTCTGTAATAGAATACTAGCTCGTCATCTGTAGGTCTCTTATGTACTATAAAAACCAATTCTAGGATTTTCACTCCACTGTGTAAATTATGGCTACATTGACATGACTCTAGCTGACTTCAGTGACATCGCATCAATTTAAAACTTGTATGAGGAAGAACATTCATATCTTTGTGTGTGTGTGTGTTGAAGAGAAATCTTCACTTCCTTTTACACAGCACAATGTTCATCCTATATCCTTTTTTTTTTAATTCCCGAAGTCCTTCTCATAATCAGACTTCTATAAGTGGCTATTTTCTTAGCCACAGGTGTGTTTAATTTAGGGAAAAAAATGAATTTGACCTGTACAGAAAACAGAATTAAGTAGAACTGGACTAACTATTCAATAATGACTTTGCTCTATGATACTGCTGCCATGATTTTAATGAATTAGTCCCACTTGAATTTGTAGCTGAGATGTGACTTGATATGACTTTAAATTTACTGACATGGCCTTTTCAGATTTTATGTTCTGGTTTACCTCTAATCATGCTTTTGGAACTTAATTGTTCAGGGGGATAGACTATCACTATTTAATTCAGAGAGTCTAAGTAGCTGAGTGAGCTCAAATACAGCAGTTATGACTTGTTAGAAGTATTAAGTGACAAGGATATACACATTGTCATCCAAATATGAATCCTTGGAAAACAGTAATTAACTGAGGAACTGTAATTAAGAAATGTAACTTAAAATCCACAAATAAAATTATTCTGATGTACACAGATGTCATTTCTAGGCTTCTTCTACAATGACAAATAGATACAGCGTTGAAGAAAATATACTGAAGTGTACTAGGTGGTGATGATTCATAACTGTCTCAGAATGGTCTGTTATCAAATTATTCACTCCTGAAATAAAAATATGCTTACAAGTAATTTTTTTTTTTTTAATTTCTTTTTTCCTCGTTGATGCAAAATGGTCACAGCTTATCTCTGCTTCAAATGTAAATAAAGTACGTATTCCAGTGTCACCGAGACACACAAAGCAGTCACACGCAAACAAGAGATTTTTGCAGGGCGGAGGTCCTCTCTGATCCAGCTCAAACCGAGACCGAGAGAGCTGAGAGAAGAGACTCCTTTGTTTATTTCTTACTTTTTACACATTTCTGGGTCAGAAGATTGGCTTTTTGGAGTTTCCACCCCTCAGCCTCAGTGGCCAAGACCAATTGTCAGTTACAATTGTTTTCAAGTTAGAAATATGCAAACAAAGGACAGAGAATGAAAAACAAAGGATTTGTTTATGTTACATCTGTGGGAAAGGTAGAAAACTCCTCTAATATTCTACAGTAACTAAAAGATCTGACTCCATTTATGAAATTTAAAAAGGCCTTAAAAAACTCAGAAAAACCGGGGTAACATTCTAGGAAGAGATGTAATAGTTTTAATTTTCTCGGAGTCATAAAGAAATTGAAGTAAAATGTAAATTTCAATATTAATTCAATATTCAATGCTATATTGCTATATGATATCATTAAAATGCATTCAGCTCTAAATCAACTCTATCTAGTACCTCATAGGTAAATATTGCTTTAATCATAGTATTTAATTACTTTCACACAATATATATTGCTACTAACAGTGAATATGTCTATCTCATAATTAAACAATTTTTTTTTAATTATAACTATGAAGCTTATAGTACATTTCTTACAGTCATGAAACATCAGTGCTGCTGAAATTCAAATGAATAGTTGCATTAAAGAACCTCAAGTCCTGCTCCTTAGAGGAACTTCAGTACTTCCGTGAGGGCACCATATGCCTACTTTCTCTATTCTTTCTAGACAAACAACTAACCATTAAGATTTATGATGTATTTTAGCCTTACAGTTTAGGGAAGGAAAATATTTAGAAGCTTCAGCTGGAATGATCCATAAGCTTGTGAAACTTTTCAAGAATGAAAAATGGAAATTAATTATGTTAGGTGATTATTTTTATAATTTTGCACTGAAATATTTGGATCTGCTCACCAGTAAATATTTTATTAAATTTTAATTATTTTTCATAGGCATTTACTTCCTAACACAAAATATTTAATAGTTCTTTTATAGAAGAGTGTACAGATTTGCTACATATTGTGAGTTCACTAATAGTAGTAAAAGATAGATTCTCATGATGTTTGACTCTGAAAGAAGGTATCACAGTGTTTGAGAGCAGAGGGAAGCTTAAGGGGAGAAAGTATTAATTTTTTTTAAATTTTGGTAATTTTAATTGATTTATAAGTGGGTGGGGGTGTTTTTTGTTTGTTTGGTTGGTTTTGGGGGTCTTTGGGGGGGTTTTTGTGTGTGTGGGTTTTTGTTTTTTTTTTTTTTTTTTAATTTCCATCCAAATTTATATAATAATTCCTTTCTATTTATTGAAATTTTTATTTTGTCTCTTCAACTTTGTTCTTTTACATTTTGCCTCTGCTCTTTTTAGGTTTTTTTCTTGCAGTCAATGAAGAAGATGAATACTTCTTTAATTATTAAACAGCACTCAGAAAAGACAGTTATCTTTTCTTTATTTTCTGGAATACAGAGCACCATGGCCTTAAGTACTGCAAGAAACTACTGGGTCATTTTTGAAACCTAAGGTCCATGAGGTCATGCCAGCTCTACAAAAAGGGAAGGAAAACATTAGGGAAGGAGTGGGAAGAAAAAAGAAGAGGCAGGTCAATAGCTGGGTTTAGGAGGAGGTCTTGAAGCAGAACCCACCCAGCAATTTTGTGGGAGGCATCGTGAGAAGTTTGAGCAACCCCAGCCAGGTCACTCCAAGATCTGAGAGAGTCCTGCAATGAGAGTTGGTGTGTCCTTGGGAAAGGGCACAGTGCACTCCCCATCCTGAAGAGAATGCACTTTTTACAAACTTTTCATTTCAGTGGTGTGCAGTAATTTCAGAATTATGCAGTTATCCTTGCTACTTTGTAAAAGTTCATTAGGTTCTAAGAAGCCAAGCTTCAAAGCCCCTCAGTTATGTAATGCAACTGAACAGATCAGAAAAAGTGCCATTTTGCAAATAAAAATCATGCCAAAACATTTAGTCTTATGTTCCCATTTTATAACATGTATCTTTATCAAACTTAATTTAGATTACTCTTTTAGCAAATGGACAGAGCACCCTAGATCTGACCCAATAATGAAGTGAAACCATAACAATGTTTTTTTTTTTTTTTTCCTCAAGTTGGCACCAGTTTTGGTAGAAATACAGAATATTAAAAAAAAAAAAAAAAAAAAATCTATTTCAGGCAATTATTTACTCTGTCTAAAGTACTAGTAAAAAAGTTATTTTGTCTTTCATAATTATGGCAAGATTTCCCAGACAATCTCCACTTGGGCTGCTTAAAGTGTATCTGAGAAACTGTTTCATAAAATATCTCTTTTTCACAACCTCAATACCACATAAAAGCAAAGAATAAAGAAGTAGTTCCTAAAAAAATAAAAGGAAAATTTTTGCTGTTTCACCAGCCATTTTCCTCCTTCCATAATGGAGTTGAAGGGGTTTTGATGAGAAATGTAGCCTTGTGCATAAGAATAGGATGTTACTCATTCCGGCTGAAATTGACAGATTTCTGATGTACTAAAAAAAAAAAAAAAAAAAAAAAAAATTAACCTGAAAGTAAAGCATATCACATGGGAAAATATTATATTGAGTGTTTCTGCTAGTTTTAATTATAGAGGAAGTATTTTGTTAATAGAATGTGCTCATTTCTCCACCAGTAATTTATTCATTCTTTATCACTTTCAGGACTTTTTTTGCTTTTACGGCAGCAAGACATTCAGTGTTCCTACCTGAGTAAGCTTAGCAAGGGTAAAGAGTGACATATAGTTGTGGATCAGAACAGTGATGTTTTCTCTAGATGGTGAAGTAGGGTTGTGTTGTGCTACTACATCATCTTAGCAAGAGCTATTTGCCTTTTTTCAGGTTTACAGTGGATGACATTTAATGATGCATTGTCAGGTTGCATCACATTGTTGTCAGAGCTTTTATGCTCCCTGCCTCAGGAGGAATATCTCTGTGGCATTTCAGAAATGTACAACAGAAAGAGCAGTAGTTTAAGAATCCCTGGTCTCCTCAAATTCCTTCTTGGCCTTCAGAATTTTGGTTCCTGGGGGTACAGTGGACTCTCTGGAAGTTCTGAGTGACCTAGATCCTTCTTGAAGAGCCAGAAGACTTAAAGTTCCTGTGACAGATCTTCCTTAACCTTGCTAGGATAGATTGCATATAGACTGGATTCTATGAAACACACACACATACACAGAGAAAATCTTCTGACAATTTGGATCAAAATTGCAAAACGCTGAAATAAATCCCTTGCAAACTAGAAACACCACACATCATCTAAATCTGTCTTGGAAGACTAATGGATGGATAATCCCAGTGCTAGATGCAATTAAATTTCTTTTTTTCTAGTGAGCTGTTACAAATTGCATTTAGGGAAAAATAATGTTCTTTTTAATGATGTTTAATATTGACCCTGTAAGACATTCTAACCCAAGTTTTCTAACAAAATATAAAATGCATATGCCAGCAGCATGGACTAATTGTACAGAAGCAACCCATGCAAAAAAATTCACAATTTAACTGTGGGCAGTGATAATCCAGGTTTAAAATTATGGTGTATTAGGGCAAGATAACCCTTTCAGAGCAAGTATGGGAACAACAGGATTATTTGAAAAGAGAAAAAAACTGCATGGAACCTGATCTTGAAATCTTTTTCTAGCTCCATTTTTTTTTTTTTTTTTTTTTTTTTCCCCTAGTCATTGGGCTGGGCTCCAAGTGCAATTCAAGAAAGTCAAAAAATCATTATAAGCTTTGCAAGTTTTGTTCACATTTATATAGTATGTCTTGCTCCAAATTCTATGCTGAAAATACACCATCCATCAGTCAGTATGTAAAAATGCAACATGTATAGGATGTGAGATCACTCTCCTTATGAAATCTCCATATGGTCATATAAAAATACTGAACTTTTTGAGGCAACCGGAATGTTGCAAGATATAGAGAATCAGAATAACTATTTATACATTTGAACAAAGTATGAGACAGCATCATTCAAAAAAGAGATTTTAAATCCAAAACCCAAAGAAGAACTTCCATTATTTATGGCCTAAATCCAGTTTGCATGAGCCAAGCCAAGTAACTTGGAAGAGTACTTTTTCTGTCTAAACTAAAAGAAGTACTTCTTGGGCATACAGAGCTGGATGTATTAAGCAGGAATAGCTGGATATAGTGTGGTCTGTCTCAGCCCAGAGGAGAAACCCTCACTGCCCTGCAGATATCTTTGAGAACATTTTATTTCCTGGTTCCAACCTATCAGGACACACACAAAGCACACAGCTTAGCTGCTGTGCTAGAAGGAAATATCAGGCTAGCTGGATTTTAATTACAAGCTCCACTGCATGACAGAGTCTCTACCTGTAAAGCATGCATTTTCAAAAATAACAATGCTAGAATAGTCAGCCTAGAATTATAAGGGGTATCGTGCGCATGAACAACCTTTGGTGTGTTAGCTGACAGGTGGAGAGCAGCAGCTATTTTTTTACCTTCACTGTAGATTTTCAGAATTTTCAGAATCATCCTCATAACCAGGGAGAGGTACAGACTAGATGAATGGACTACTGGGGAGTTGAAAAGTGGCAGGTTCATTGTGTTCAAAGGCTAGTGCTGACAGCTGGAATGTGGGTCGCAAATGCTGTCAGGCATTTGACGGGGGCTGAAACCAAGACCATTTAGTGTCTTTAGCAATGGATGTAATTCCTTGGCAAGTTTTGCACATGAAACTCACCTGTGCGGAGTGGTTTATAAACTAGAGAGCAGTGCTGTTTAGAGGGACCAACTAAGGTCAAAGGGAATTCACGACTATTATCTTAAGATAGGAATCACAAAATTCAACAACACTTGCAGTCATATCCATGTGATAAACAAATCCAATACATCCAGGTGACAGCTGGGAAGGGACTTTGAAGAAAAAGTTTTGAGGGTCCTAGTAGAAAACAAATTAGAAGATGGTTCAGCAGACTGTCCTTGCAGTAATGAATGCCAACTGCATACTACGTTGCACTGGCAGAGTGTAGTAAGCAGATTTAAGGAAGTGGCTGTTTGCATCTATTCAGTATTCAGAAACTTCAAATGGATTATTATTCTGAGTCTTGTGCTTCCCAGTTCAAACAAGATATTGACAGATTTTAAGATGTCCACCAAGACAAATGGGAAACTGGAGCAGATTTAGTAGGAGAGACTGAGAGTATCGGGTTTGTAAAACGTGTGTAGAGAGAGCTAGCGTGCCAGGAGGCAGAAGTATGTAGCAACAGGATGAAAGGTAGGAGGCTTAAGTTACAGCAAGGGAAAAAGAAGAAAATTCCATTGTGGTGCTTCTAACCTAAGAGATGTGGAGATTTGACTGAAAAGGTTTTGATTAACACAATATACCATTGATTTTTTGCTTTTAGCAGGAGATAGGACTGTGTGACCACCAGAAGTGCCTTTCAACTGATGCTTTCTGTGATAATGCTCGGCAGCACCACTCCTGGTGCTAAAGCCAGTGGCTGTCTGGATGAACCAAATTTTTTATAGCATCAGTATTTCCCCATCTTCGTCTGTCATATCCATTTCACAGACTTTCATAGCTCATGTGCTACTATCACTTGAATGCTGCTACTGACTTCAGCATTGCAACTGCTCCTACCAGCTAAGATCTGGTTTTTACAGACAGGACCATAAATTATGTAATTTCATCATTTATCAACCTCCATAGAGAAATACAGCAATTTCCTGCCCAGCATATAATCCTTCCACTTGGGATATTAATTTCTGAGGAAACACTTGTACAACTATGTTGTACAGAGCTCACAGACTTAAAAGCAAAAAGCCCTGAAAATAGAACTTTTCATTTACCTCTAGGCTGTACCTTGAATTCCAGTTGCAATTATTTGCTCTTCTCTCTTAGCTTTGACAACTTTTTCTCACCTTCTACTTTGTTGAGTGTCATCTTACAAAAGACAAGGCTGTACATGACCTAGGCAACTTACAGAGGATTAACATGCTCTGAGGGTGAAGGCTAGTAAAATCTGTATACGTACCTCAGAAACACAGCCCAAAGCATCTACCTCTGGGAGTTATCTTTTTTTGGGAAATAAAATGTTTGTGGTACCATAGTCCACACAGAGCTGGAGCAGCATGGCTGTAATTTTCTTTTATTTTTTTCTTTACCCTGGTGAAATCAAGTACAATGTGCAAGCCACTAGCACAGTAGCTACATCATGTCAATAAAAATACCCACCCTTCATAACTGTTTGTGAGGAAGTGTAATGGGCTTCTCTACTCTGATTACTTTCAGTAGAAAGTGCTATGAGGGAGATACTGTAGAAGCATGGTATATATCTCTGGTACGTATACACCTCCTATTTTTGCTAATAGATGCATAACAAATTGTCTTTATGAGTATGTAAAGTGCTATTTTAGACTTTGTTTTCTTTTCTCTGAATTGGATAAAAAGCCTCTCTTTTTTTCCCCTACATCTAAGTTCCCTGACTTGTGTTCCAGACATCTGAATAATTAGATGATATGATATAGAATGTGAAAAAATAAGCAGAAAAATGGGGGCGGGGGGGGCAGAATGCACACACCCACACTCTATGCTATAGCATTAGTTTTAGTCTGCAAACCACTATGTTTCTAAGGTGGTTTTTGATCTTGTTAGACTGAATTTTTCTTTGGTTGATAGCTCTAGCACAAAATTTATGACCTTGTGGTGATTCAACCCAAAAAGTCTGCTGGCAATATTCATTATACGCTTCCAGATTCTGTGTTAAAATCCCTATCTACATTTCTGTAGTTTTCTGGCTGTCCTTGGACAGTCAACAATATGAAAAAGCTTTTTGTATCACATATGCTAACATATTTTAATCTCAAAGACATCTAAGAGGAAAAAAATAATCTGAAAAATATTAAAGGAAGTGATTTTCTTTATGGATGCAGCTGATTTATTTGATTTAAAAAATGAAACCTTATCATCTGTATTAAACATATAGAAATATATTATTCTGAAATATGAGAAAAATCTAAACTAAGCTGATTATCATGTGATTTGTCACTGTGGGTTTTACAGTATTTTTTTAAAAGCAATCTGTAAAGTAAAGACAGAGTCGCCCGTTTCAATGTAAGAGGAAATTATTTTCTGGCCTTGAAGCAGTTGTGAAAGCAAAGATTGTCAAATTAAAAACTTTAACATTTATTTGTCTTAGCAATGTTTAAACATTCTTATTGGTGCATGAAGTACAGGAGCATTCATTTAAAAAATGCAGGGGTTTTTACCTTCATTTTTCTTAAAACCCTGCAGTCTGTAATCATCAGTAATCTGGGATTATACCTGTGTTCGATTATCCAACAAGCCTTCTGGGTATGGAAATTATTTTTTGCTATTAAATTCTAATGTCTCATTTAAAACAATGCTGTAAAGAAGACCACACAAATTAGTTAATATCACAGTGAAAATGGAAATTAAACTTGTATTTTACTTAACTATTGTTCATGTTTAAGGACATGACTTTTAGTCTACACCTATAAACATAGTAGTAAAACTGTATACCTAAGTGAACTTCTATTGAATGGCCCATTTTCAGATTTTATATAAAATATGTCTGATTTTGGTACATCAGTTAAACCCTAGGATGTCCTTATTCATTCTAACAATCTGAATTATATAATATTTATTTGACTATAAAATGAACACTTGCAAGTACTGTATAAAAAATATTTTCATCTGCATTTCTTGAGATTGTTAATTTACTTTTGATCTTAAAGTTGACAGTTAAAAAAATCATCAAGATTTTAACATAAAAGCAACAAAGTAGGATGATTCATTTAAGGAAAAAAATGGATTTTTTTCTATGACAGACATTTTCTTACTGCTCAGTTAAAGTAATAAAAATCTAGGACAAATCACAATAAGAACTAAAGGTACTAATCGAGTCCTCTCTCATCAGAGAATTTTTACATACCAACAACAAATACTTCCAACATTTGTGTTCAGTATTTGAATTTAATATTAGTGCTGAGATTTGTACATGAAATTTCCAGAGTAAAGTTATTCTGAAATAATCACACTTTATCTTTCCAACAACTTGAGCGTGCAAGTGCATTGACTGTGTATCAGAACTATACCAATATGACTGTGTATCAAGAACTATGCCAATAGTATTATCTGAAGAGCAATGAAGCTGAGTAAGGGTCTAGAGAGGTTCAGATTAGATATTAGATATTTGAAAAGGATTCCTCACTGCAACAGTGATCCAGCATTGGAAAAATCTTCCCAGGGAAGTGGTGTAATGGCTTTCCTAGAAGTGTTTTAAAGGTGCATTGGCTGGAACACTTTGGGATGTGGTCCGACCACAATGAAAGATAGTCAGGTTTTCATGTGTATATCCCTACACACACCTTCTCCAGAGTGGGAGGAAGCTGCAATGATGGGGATTGATGTTGATAAACATCAGCCTGCAACAAGGTGTAAAATGTTGCTGGATATTGGGCAAACTAGACCAATTGTCTCCTGATGTTTCAGGCAGCTTCCATGTGGATCCTCCCCCTGTCTGAGTAAGCCCAGGCTGCCTTTTAAAAGCAACAAACACCACTCTTTTACAGCAATAATTGTATTATCTCACATCACCTCAACTGACAAAAAATGGTTGAGTTAATCTATCAAGTTATACTTGGTTGGGTGATAACATTTATGCTTACACAGTATATTTCCCAAAGATTTTGAAATAGATGACAGGATGTCCTTGAGTTTTAATACTAACTTTCCATGTGATGCAACAGATTTTAGATTTATTGTCTCTTTTTCCTAACATTTAGCATTATGTTTTGCTGGCCACAACCTTCTACATGTCAGATATTGTCAGCTCTCCACTTGATGTGATGGCACATAATCAAATAGGACATGATTTCAAGTGGTAGTATTTTTCAGCCAAACTTTTTATAATTGTATTTATTCATCTGTCAGTTAACAGGCTCTTAGAAAATAATAAGTTACAAAGTTTTCACATCTTGTGAATAACTTATGTTTCATTTATGGTGCAGCTGCCTCTCCATTTCTCTCCTTTCCTGAAGAAGTTGCCATTCAAAACTCAGGATGTGGGATGGTTTCCTAGAAGAAATTTCTATAAAATTTCTTGAACCTGAGGTGTAGTTACTTCCCTATGCCAGCAAGGAACTTGGCTGTCCAGGTAAGTGCTGAAAGCGTCCCTTAACTCTTCACCTTCCTTCTTCGGCTGTGTTGGCAAGATCAACCATATCCCATCAGGGATAACTGGACAGCAGCTGTCTCATGATCTTGCTGGTTTTCTGCAATTTGGAAGCACATTTTTCCTTCATGAAGAGAAACTTTAAAGTGACACCTGTCACCCATTCTGCAATGCCTTGCCTTCCAATTCATTACATCCCCAGGGAAGGAGTTTAGGCAGGAGCTCTCACAGGAGGGATGTTTCTCTGCACCCAGAGACGCCAGCTGTTTCTGCCCACTCAGGGACGCCAGTTGTTTCTGCCCACTCAGAGACGCCAGTTGTTGCGGGGCTGCTTGCTGGAGCTTAAATTCCCCGCATTCAGGTGGTTTTAGAGTCTTTTTTGCCCCCTGCAAAGCTCTGAGTCAAACACAGGAAAAGACGGAGTCTTCAAGGTTGCATGCTTCGTTTATTAGTTCTTATCTTACAATTTTCTCAGGGTCCAAAAGATGTTTGCCGCAGCTTGGACATCCGGTGACTCTCCCTGTCCCAGGGTTGTCCTGATCTTTTATACTAATTGCTATGTATTCGATATTTACTATTTATTATCAATGTCTGTCACTATTACTAAAAAGGTCATCTTTACTTTGACCCAATCCTCACAAACTGCTTTGTGCCAACGTCACTGCAGAAATGGAGTGAGGGAAGAAGAAAGAAGAAGAAGGAGACAATGCCCCAAATTCTCCATCTTGTCCCCATTCACTTCAATGCTAAAATTCCAAACTCACTGTTTTTTCACTCTGTGATATACTAAACTACAGTCTTTCACACTCTTGTGGACTGCAATGCTTCCTGCAGTGCAAGAAGCCTCTCCCATGGACTGAGATCAAAGCCAGTGTCTCTCTGAGCTCTGGGCTGGGGTCCCAGACCCTCCTGCCTAGGTCTCTGACCCTCCAGGGCAACCAAAGGAATGCCCTGGACTCCAACAGAGGGAAACTGTCTTTATCTCAGGTTATGAAGGCAAACTGTCAATGAACTAACAAAAAGTAGCATCACTGACCTGTGAAAACAGAGTAGTAAACAATATTAATTCTTGCTTGCTTCTTGACAAGGCTGGGGTGGTGTGATTCCTAACACAATATTGGGGTTTGTGTGTGAATCTGTTTTAAAACTAATATTTTTAAGGATTACAAAAGAGCGTTCTTCCAGGATCATGACAGTTGCTAGTAGTGCATATTCTGACACTGACAGTAATCCCAGGAGACTACATTGCTGACTGGATTTGTTCACCCCACACACAAATTATATGCTTTTCTGTATGGTGAGACATGTCAACTATGTCATGCTGTCCAGAAACATGAATCTAAATTTAGGAAGACAATTAATCTTGTCAGATTCAATTACCTCATCTATAATTTGGGCCTACCTAACCAGTGCAAAAATCTCAATTTTCTGTTAAGTAGCATAGAGTTTGGCTTTTTTTATTTTACCTCTGCTTTTGTGAAAGGGTATTTCATCTTGGTGTGTTGTTTGTTTCTTTGTCTTCATTTTAGTGGGGTTGTTTGGTTTTTTTGTTTGTTTCTCTGTTTGTTTTGGGGGGGTTGTTTTGTTTTGTTTTGTTCTGTTTTGTTTTTTATGGGGGGTTGGGTTGTGGGGTTTTTTTGTTTGTTTATTTGTTGGTTTTGTTTTGTTTGTTTTTGGTTTGGTTCAGTTTTTGGCTTCTCTTTGGGTTTTTGATTTTGGTTTTTTGGGAGATAGGGGGGTTTGTTTTGTGGGTTTCTGAGTTTTGTGGGGGTTTTTTGTCTTGAGAACAATTCTGATAATAATACTGTGTGACAGCAAACCAAAACAACAAACTAATATTTACCTAGATGAAATATTGTTACCTACATTATCAGTATATTTCTTAATTATCAGTTAGTGACTTTCAAAAAATGTTTTTAAGATAATGTCTCAGTTAATTTTGACATATTCTATGTGTATTTTCACACTAAATCCTTAAAAAGTCATATTTTTAGAAGAGTTGAATCTGGATGTTGCTTTATTTTGCAGTTTGAATAATTGAGACTAGAAATAAATTAAATAAAATATTCGATATGTACTTGAAGTAGTACATATCAAGTAGTAGTTACTTCATCAAAGTCTGATATTACTAAACTTGGAAAAGGAATTGCCTTTCTCTCAGATGCTCAAGTAGCAGTGAATAAGAAAGCAAGAACCTTCAAGCCTGAAGGTCCTGAAAGTTTATATTCCTAGTTCTGAGTTCACTAAATTTTCTCAGCTTTGTAGTTATATACAAGTTTAGAAAATGAACTGACCGTCTATCCTTCAGATAGACAGAAGAACAGTGAACATTGGAAGCAATCATATGTCTTCTGAAAACAAGCAGAGAAAAATGGAAAAAAAGAGAGAAGGATATAAATAGTTTTCTGCCTCTTTAGGTGTACTAGGGTGACTTTATGATGCTTGTATCCCCAATCGTCTGTTCTGTTTGTGCTGTATATTGAGTCCTGTGCCTTTAAGACTCATTCTAAGAGCAAGGAGAAGCATGGAGTTTGTTTTGAGAAAACTGCCTGACTCCTCCACATTCTTCTCCAGACTGAATGTTCGGCGGAGGCTTGGAGAGACTGCAGGACAGAGATCTTTTTGCTTTTAATTAGTTTCAGCTAGCTGGGACAGAGAAGTTCCCTGGACTGTATTTTTCTTTTTTTCCTTCTTTTCCTGGGATGGTTTAAACCTGCTCTGGACTGAAAAACCCAGGGGAGCTGGGTTTGCACCTGCAGCCCACCGGGGCCTGGACTTTGGAATTTTCCATCATCACTGGAGGGACTGGGATTGATGAGAGACAGAGAGAGCTGAGCTACATCCACAGCAAGAACTTTCTCAATTTGCCACCTCACTCCAGAACGAGAGGTTTTATTGTTTCATGTTATTCATTCTTTGTACTTGTGGGCACCTTGCTTGTTAAGTAAAAAAATTTTTACACTTTTCTCTGAGGAAGTTCTTTCCTGGACCGTTTGGAGGGAGGGGCCGTTTGGGTTTGATCCCTGGAGGGATCCCATTCAGGGGTTTTCTCCTAAATTTGCCCTAAACCAGGACATTAGGTATCAATAATACCTTATTTAATATACAAAAAACCTTCCCTTTCATGTGTGTTGAGGGAACCATTTTCTTCTAAAGTTTTAGATAGTGCATTCAAATTTGTACTTTTAAAAAACAGTCAATCTAATAGCTATATTACTTTTCCATAACGAACTGACTTTCAAAAGTACTAGGTAATTATATTTAATAGCCCACTGTAGCTAAATACAGGTAACAGAAAATGAGTTTTAATAGGAACCAATAACAAATTCAGGTACTCTAGCTTCTATTGCTCTCTAGAAAAAAATTTTAAAAACCTGTTTTTGGGGGGCTTCCCCGATATTCAGGTGGTTCTAGGGTCTTTTTCCCCCCTGCACAGCTTCAAGCTAAACTGAAGGAAGAGACAGAGTTTTCAGGTTTAGTTTTTTCAAGGTTGCATACTTCGTTTATTGTTTGTTATCTCACAAATTTCTGAGAGTCCAACAAGATGTTTGCAGCTGCATGGACTTCTCACGTCTTCCCCCGAGCTGGGCTGTCCTTAATCTTTTATACTAATTACTACGTATTTGTTATTTACCATTTTCTACCAGTGTCTATCACTATTACTAAAAAGGTCATCTTTACTCTGACCCAACCCTCATTAACTACGTTGTATCGCGTCACTACTGAAATGGAGTGAGAATGAAGGAGATGAAGAAGAAGGAGACAATGCCCCAAATTCTCCATTTTGTCCCCGTTCACTCCAATGCTATGAACCTAAAATTACTGATTTTTCACCCTATGATAAACTAAACTGCTATTTTTCACACTCTTGTGGCCTGCAAACCCTCTCTCAGTTTAGGAAGTTTTTCCCATGGACTGAGATCAAAGCCAGTGTCTCTCTGAGCTCTGGGCTGGGGTCCCAGACCCTCCTGCCCAGGTCCCTGATCCTCCAGGGCAACCAAAGGAATGCCCTGGACTCCAACACCTGTTCATAAAATGGAAAATCTTTAATCAGCAATCTTGTAAGCTATATTGTTTAGCATAGTCTCAAGTGGAGTAGTGCACATCTCAAAGTATCACGTGTTTGAATGCACAGACTCATTAAAACATGGATTACACATATAGTGCTAAGACAAGACTTTCCCTTTTCAAGTCCACATAGAAATTTTATTTATTTTAATTTATTCAAAGGGGAAAAAACTAAAGGGAAGACATTAGATATATCATTTTCACTGAAGGTCATTGGTCACTGTTATTCCCTGAACGAACACCCATTCTGATTCATTCATTTGTCTGACTTTGGAAGCCAGCTGGATGGGCATGTCAAAAAACACTGAAAGCTTTCCCAGTAGATCTGGGAAATAATACTTTTGCTAGTTGGAAATGTGATATTCCAAAAATCAGGAAAGTTGACCTGTTCCCACTAATTTGGGGGTTTTCTATTTATAATCCTGATGAAGATGAGGACAACTACTGGTCAGCAAGTGCCCATGTCCAGTCAATGAGCAAATCTAAGCCAGAGACTTCTTACCTTCTCTCTACTTAAAATACTCTCAAATATTGAACATTTACAGTTCAAAGATTCTAATGGGAATATTGCCTCTTTTCCCATAGAGGATGGATTGAAAGCAAAATCAGTAGACACCATCATCGCCTGCAGGGAATTTTTACCATTCTGTTGCTTTTTCCCTTTCTCACACCATGGTGCAATTAAGACATTTTGTTATTTTAGTCTTTCTTCCTGTATGCAAAGCCAATCATGTCAATGAAAGGAGAGGTTTCTTATTTTTAAGTGAATCTCATGCAAAGAATATATAAATAATGCCATATATTAGAAACTAAACAAAACTTGAGTATGAGAACAATGGGAGAAAGTACTGGTGTATCCAGAGAGAACAGATTTTCAACCTGTGCTATAAGTTTGGTAGAGATGATATGTTTTGAAAAATCCACATGTCTTTCATAAGCAGTATTAAAAGGACAGAGAGAAACACATTTTTCACTTTATATGCTTTGTAAGTTTCCTACAACTTCAAGAACAAAAAAAAGTTGCTGCAGTTGTGTACAAAAGGAATTTGGATGCATGGGTATTAGTCATTTTGCTGTAGTTCAAACAAGTTTGTGTAGAAAACAGAAAAGAAAAGCATTTCCTAGGACTCTCCTATTGTAATTTACAGGTTTATCTGCCTCTTGGTTTAGTAGTTTTCCGTACCAAAAAAAATCAACAATGAATGATCATAGAGTGCAGAAAACCTGCTGATTGCTTCTATACCAAGTGCACTGTGACAACCCCAAATGCAGTGTTATTGAAAACAAACTGGAAAACTTAAGGACTAATCTATTATACACTAAACCAAGAATAAGCTTGATTCCTAGCATTTAGAAAAATTTGAACTTGCACATACTTCTGTGTATTTGAAAGTTAATATAGAAACTAAATCTGTTGCTATTCAAATGTCTGGTTGGTGCTCTAAAATGCCTATTTTAGTGACATTTCAAACATTTCAAATGTATTTGTGGGAGAAAAGGATGACTAATACTGTCTCTACAAATGACTGTTAAATTTTCCTGTTGAACTACAAATTCTAATTTACATTGAATGTAATTTAAAAATCTCTTGCTGAAAATAATGTTGATATGAACGGGGTTTTTCCCCTAACCCAAATCTTATTAGGACACAGTAGAAGAGCACTAATTTCAATCTTCTGAGGAAACAAGACTGACATGTTAAAAAAATCACAACAGTAAATAGAATACAGTTTTAACCAGCTTGCATTTAACAATACTTTATCTCCTACATTTATATAGTGAAGAATAATGTTTTCTTGACTGCAAATAATTATTTAAAATTAAATAATCTGGCTTTCATAAATAGTTAAAAGTGGTGCTGTGAACTCAAATGTACCCTACAATATTTAGGCATGGTAACTTCTGACAGATGCAGAACTATGTCTTAGTAAACAGCCAATGTGAGGTTCTGCTCTATAAATATTTTCTAGTAGAAAAGTGGGTGCTTTGGCTGTGGTAAAGGCAGTCTGGCTGACTGCACTTCCCAGGGCATGGAGAGGCAGGGAAAAGAGACAGACAGATGCACTTCCCCTGTCCAAGACTCACCCTCCCTCCAACCTGCCAGCCTCCTCATCCCACCATAATAAAATTCTGAATTTGCATCCATCTGGTTTTCATGGTATTTTCCAGATGTACAATCTGGGAACACTTTATGTGCAGTTACATAACTGATAGAATTTTTTTTCTTTCATGGGAAGGATTGAACAGAGTGGCTGCCTACTGACCACCACTCTGATTACTTTATTAACACATTATTTTGAACTGTCTTCTAGTAAGTAATAAACAAATTTAAATTGTTCTCTACCACAGTGGGTGGGGTAACTTGGTGTTTTTGCACAATGATATTCAGATTTTTTCACTAGGCAAACCAAAGATGATGAAACAATTTGGTGTAGGTCAAACTTTCAGAATTAAGCAGTCTTAGATTCAGATTTGAGTTTGAAAAGTAACAGGAGAGCAACCATGGGCAAATATGGTTGTGGCAATAAAAAGGAAGGCCAGAATTTAAGACTGTTTCTTTTACCCCAGTCTTTTTCTAAGGTTCATATTGAGTACTACTTGCTCTGAGTGATTAATCTGTGACCTAATGGATTTTATTATTAAGATAATTTCAAAGATATGTTACTGAGTTTTTCCTCCTTTTTTTTCAACCTTCTGAAACATCACCATTGAAACTTAACACATTCACATTCTCTCTGCATTCAGCATCCCCAGAAAAGCTACTGTCTTTAATTCTGCCTCTTTCTTCTAATGCAATCTTTTACCATTTGTTGACACGTGAACATACGCTTCCTAGAGCTACATATAAAAATACTATTATTAGACACTTACAGAAATTTTTCTATAAAACTATCTTGCTTTCCCTTGTTGCTGTATTAGACTTTGTTGTTCCAGTTGGCTTTTAGTTTCATTGTAAAAGGCAAGATTTGATTCAGTGTGAGGTTTGTAGAACAAAAGGGTGTGGTGTTCGTGGCTGTAGCTGTCATCTCCTCTCATTGTGGAGAACATCTGTCTCTCTCCATGTAGTGGGAAAGAGGACTGCCTGGACTAAATAGGTATTATGGCCTACCCCCGGCAGGCACGTAAGCACCACAGCAGCTGCTTTCTCACTCCTGCAACCAGTGAGATTGGGCAGAGAATTGTAAAAGTACAAATGAAAAAAATAATGAGATGTGATAAACATTCACAGGTTTGTAAGTAAAGAAAAAGCTGTGCATGCAGGCAAAGCTTCTAAAGGAATTAATTCAGTGCCTTCTGTGGACAAGCAGGTGTTCAGCCATCTCCATGACAGCAGGGCGCCATCATGTAATAGTGACTTGGGAAGACAAACATCATCTCCCCAAATGTCCCTGGTCTTCTTCCTTTGTCACCTAGCTTTATATATTGAGCATGATGCCATATGGTCTGGTAGGGTCTGTTGGGATCAACTGTCTGCTCCCAGATTCTTGTGCTTCTTGTGCACCCCTGTGCTCCTCTCCAGCATGAAGTACAAGAAGCAGGAAAGGTCCTGGCCATGGGTGTGTATAAGCTCTGCTCAGCAATAATGAAAACATCTCTATATTATCAAATCTGTGCTCAGCACAAATCCAAAAGACAGATTCATACCAGCCGCTGTGAAGAAAATTAATGCTACCTCAGCCAAAACTGCTACAAGCGGAAGAAAAGAGCAAAAACCAAGTGGCTGTAGAGTGTGTTCTACACAAGCATGTAAGTCAGCCATCCAGGGTAAAGTTGCTTGTATAAGGAGTTGAAGATTTGACAAGAATACTGAGGGAGAAGCAATTGCTCTCCTTTTGGAACCTACTGTTGTGTTGTTCCAAAGAGCCATGTTCTTTAGTGCAGCTCAGCATGACTACTCAATACTGCCTTTTCTTCTGAAAATACTTTTTAGGAGTCCTTTCTGATCTCAGAATTTTCTGAGAAACAGTAAGTTCTGTAAAATTTAAAATTTTCCGATATTCCCATTTTCTTTGGGCCTACCTTCCGTCCCAAATTATAATTCTCCTTCTTTCTCCTACTTTGCTACAATGACCTCACTGCACAGGAGACATCTGGCCTACAGGAAAAATCTGGAATTAAATTAACATGCCTAAGCATACAGCATTATTTAATTCTAATTACAATTAATAAATAGGACAATAATAATTTCTTAGGAACATCCTGGCTAGAAGCAGGATCTGAGCCAATAAAAAAGGGAGATTCCAAAAGAAAAGTATCTTTACAACAACACCAAACAGAAGTTGCAGCAGAGCAGATATATATTGGGGTGAATGACCCCTCAATGGTCATCACATCTCTCTCTGAAAGATAATGTAGAACAATCTTTCTCCTCTTATATATTAAAAAATATATTTGCCATACATGTCTTATGGAAGAACACCCATTCTACTTCTTTATCTGTTGCCTTCTCTACTGAAATTAGTACAAATACACTGGTAATTTCCATGTAACAGGCACTCTCATCCACAGCTTTTAGAGCATCAGGTGTAGAGGCTGAGAAGCCGATTTTAGTTTTGGGATGGATTGTGGTGCTGTGCCCCTGCCCTGCCCCTTCTCCTTGCCAGCCACATTATGATATGAGAAGCCAAGAATAGAGATGCTCTTGTAGGATCCATTTTGGGCCACTTGTTGGTATCTGAGTGTGAAATAAAGATATCAGACTGAAAAACAGCTCCTCCTTCAAACTTCAGTTTCATTATGATTTTAGTGGGACCCCTGTGACTCATTATGAAATAGCATACTCAACCAAGAAAAATTATATTAAACAAAAGAGTTTTAATTCTTTCTTTAAACTGCACAAACGTCTGGTTAATTTGCAAAAGAGTCGGCATCCTTCACAGGGAACATCCAGTATGTATTTTCAAAACTCTGCTCTCCCTCTCTTTGCAATTTTAGGGAAGTTAAACTTCAGACACACTTGACTACATGTAATAAATTCATGGATAATAAGAAACTGTGCTTTGAAGGTGGGTGAAACATGTCAGTTAAAATGCCTGTGAAATAAGTATGACAGGTATTTGCAAATATGAATGCTGGTATTAGTTAAAAATTAAAATATTTTCCATTGGGAAACAGGAGTTGTATCCTGTAGTATTTCCCCACAAGACTAGACGACTGCCAATGGCAAAAGTAAAAGAGTCTGCTCTCTGGCTTTTGGTGGGATTTTACAGCTTTTATTATCAAGTCCTGCCCTGCTTGGATGGACTGCCCCGATGGTTCGCTGATGCCAGAGACCTGGCCCCTCCCCCATCATGGCTTTTCCCCCAGAGGCAGGGCCCAGAGGCACCACCCAGTAAGGGAGAAGTGGGAGGGGAAGAATTAGGTTACATTTCAGTGTGGGGGATGGGCACTGTTGGGCAAGGATAGATATATGGAAAAAACATTCCAAATCCAATGAAATATAAACCCAATTAATGCATTACAACAGTATTAAACAAAAAACAAAAAACAACAACAACAAAAAAAAAACCAAAAAACAAACAAACAAACAAACAACAAAAAAAAAAGAAGCAAGGGAATTTTGTGATGTTCCTGGTGCCTCTTTGGAATGTGATATAATAAACATCTATAAAGTAATTAGTGACTGTATTGTGTAAAACCCATGACAATGAATTGGCACATCCACTGCTTTACCATAGACTGTGTCAGAATCAGGACCAAGACCAGCAACTGACAACATATTGAAAGAAAAAAATAAAAAATAATAATAAGAATTAATAAGAACTCTTTACTGAAAATTAAAAGGTTTGTGGGCTTACAGATGCAATTACTTCACAGTGACATGAAATTTATGTTGTGCTCAATGCTTCATCCCTGGTTCAAATGCCTGTCATTGTCTATGTACTCGATATTGTTTGCTGATCCCTTCCTCTTCTGAACATGAATTATTTCTTGTGAATGGAAATAATTATTTAACTGTATCATTTAATTAATTATTTAACTAGTAGGAAGTTTTGCAAGAACATGAGGGATTTTTTTAGAAATTAGCAGGAATAGCAGGATCCATACATTAAGTATCAAATTTTCACAAGCACACAGTTCTATCTGCGATATTTTAAAACAAATAATAAAATACAGACCAGCTACCAGAATTATTTTGCTTTTTGCTGGTCAAAAGGAGCACCCACTGATAAGCTCTTTTGGTTTGGGTTTACTTGGTTTGTTTTGTTGTTTTTGTTTTTGGTTTTTTGTTTTTATTTTTTTAAATGAAGGCAGTTTGCTTCATGTGTGTTTGCCAGAATATAGTAGAAGAAGGTTAAGTATTAGGTAAGGTAATACCACTCCAATTCTCTCTGAACTGATTTGTGTAGTTGAACACTTTGGGACACTGCCTAGCATGTGAAGAGTCTGTTTTTATTTACAGACTTGTCTTTGCAATTTTAAAAAATATGTAATGTGAAACAAACAAAATGCAGGTATCAACAAGACTTCTTCCAAACTTGTTTCAAGACTTAAAACTTTATTTTGAATGTTTAGAACATCATCACAAACATGGAAACTTATTAGACACAAATTACTTTCTATCCAGTTTTAAAACAAAATATTTGCTAAAAAAATCACAACACCACATTCTTATGACAACATAAATATTTCATATCTACATATAAATTCATGCATTTTAAAGATTCATTTGGGCTTGATTGTGTTTTCTGGATGCTAAAATTCACTGTAGATCTTATATGTTTTAAATATTTTGTATATACACTTTGAACAGGTTATTATAGTGATACCACATTCCCAAATAAACCACAAAATGTAATAAAGCTTTATATATTCTTGATCTACCTTATATTTTTTTCCATATTAAAAAAAAATTCTATATGTAATTGCAAAACAAACATTTTATGCTCACATATATGCAAGAAATGTAAAATCTAATAGTAGAAACTAGGATGGCAATGCAAGGGTATAAAATATGCTCTCTTTTGAGTCTGTGGTCCTTGAGTAATATTGCTTCTGTTCTGGCCTTGCTTTGATACATGCAAGTCCATGAAGTACTTCATGGCTTATTACATAGCAGATGAGGAGTCAGCTGGGAACTAAAAGTATATGGTCGTCAAGCTGAACAGTGTCAGCTACTTCTTTTATTTCTATCTTTGCTCTACAATTATTCCATTCTTGCTATGAGGCACATTCAAAAAAAAAAAAAAAGAAAAGAAAAGAGGGGGCTAAATTTCATTTCAGCCTGTAATATCTTTGCAGTCAGTACAAATTTAAAAATTCAGATCCCCTATATTGTACTTCTGCAAGATATTTTACTATGTAAATAATTCCTCCAGTTCAAGCAATAATGTTAAAAGGTTCTATATATAGCTTTTCCTTTTCTCTTTGAGATTCTGTCATAAATCTATGCTGGCTGCTAAGGCATGTGCCACACATGATGACCTTTGGCACCAGTGTGTTAGCATCTGAGGGCAACCTCTCTACTTTTGACCTCTGTATGTGACCCATTATGCCTTAAGACTGATCATTTTTCTGATTTTCAAGCTTCATCCAGGGAATCCATTGCTGTGATTCTTCAGCAAATTCTTTTACAAACAGAGTAAATGTATAAACATTTTAAAAAGTCTTACTAAACATAGTGCTTTTAAGTGTTTTGCATCCCTGATCTGGAAATAGCTTTTGATCTATTGACAGACTGTCAAGAAAGATGCACTTGGCTGTATAGGTAAAATCAGGCTTCCTTATGTGTTTCAGAACTATTTAAGAATGTGAAGAGACAGTCTGAGCACAGAATGAGCACTGTACCGTGACAGAGAGATCTGCTTTTGTTCCTGGTTTTGTCACTATCCTGCTAGACAATTTATGTAGTTGTTTCCTCTTTGTGCCTCACTTTCACCACCTGAGATGTTAAGACATTTATGTCATTTTTGCAAAATGCTTTGAGATTTATGAGGAAAGAATGTTGTGTAAGAGACTGGAATTTATGGTTAATGGTGAGCATTAGGTTTTTCCATGCTCTTTCCAGTTCTCCCTTAATACAAGGAAATAAACACCAAAATTTTTTTTCTCTTTGAAATCAGTAGGAGTTTCACGCTCAATTCTACTGGTGCCAGAATTTCTTCTGAATGAATAATAGAAGTTGTGCTCCTTTCTAGACAGTGCTAGGAGCAATTCTTGTGCATACCATTACTCTACCTCTGAAATGTCTGCATGTTTGTTAGAAAGGTGGAAGGTAAGCAAGGAATAACTCTGGAAGGAACAAGGTAGTAATTTTTAATGCAAACACTGCATTTGAGCATCCCCTGAAACATAATACGCTAGCATGCAGGCTAATAATATTAGTACTTGACTTCATTTTCCCATATTTCTTGACATGAACATTTACTAAAAATACTGTAGACTCTTTTTATTAGTTCAAAGCAGTTTCTAAGGTACAAATTGTGACTTATGCAATTTTAATGTGTCCTTTAAAAATTGTATGTGCTTATTTTATCTTAGACGGCCTTTGTCATCACTAGGGTACATACTTCAGTCATTCATATCAGTTTTTTAAAGAGCTTTGGAGAGACATCCAGGGAAGCTCACAATTTTTACTCCTTTTCCTCTTTCAAATGTTTTGAGAAGAGCAGTTTCCCCTACTGGGAATAGGATGTTTTAAATAATGTGTTTTCTATTATGAACTTCGTATTGCATTATAATACAGTCCTGACTGCAACTCTTAATATGCCAGATCCTTTAGTGTTTATCCCAAAAAAACTCCTTTTTTGGAGTGTCACTCTAATGGGCATTAACTTTAGATATATATTTAGTTATATATTTAGATATATTTAGTTATATAAATAGTCACAGCAGTTCAAATCATGAATTTATATGGAAAATGGAAAATAATTCAGACTAAATAAAGGCAATAGATCTCATAGGGCATGAACACAAACCCTTCTAACTGGAATATAGTAATGCCAAGAAGCATCAAACAGCTAATCTAATAATTTGTATATTACGCCAACCCCTCTCCAAGGGTATCACCAGTTGAAAAGACATTCATTCACTCACTAACCACACCATGTGTTCATTTAACTGAGTTATAACAGTGTGCATTAGAACTGAGTCTCTCTCACAGAAGCTTTCATAGGGGACTATCCAGTCAGTTCTCCCTGCGGAAGCCTTCTGGTTTTGTATGTACGCCATTCCATCTGGCATTCTCCGCAAACAAATGTCTGTTCTTCTGAAATATATTTGGGCTAGAAACTCAGGTCATTCTTGAAACAATGAGCCCAGAAAACATGATCTCCAACTCTGTTACAGGAATTGGCTCTTCCACAACCTTCAGTTTGAATGCAGTGTTTTCACTAAAAACTGCATCACACTAGAAAGAAGTATCATACTGGGGGGATAAAGACAATATTTGTTCCTTTTCACTGGTCTCCCCACACTCCCTCTTACTGTGCAGTAATTCATTTATTCAGGTGATCCAAGACTGTCTTATGCATACTTTCCCACCAGTCAGTAATGAAAATGGCACAGAGTTGTTCATCCTGAAAAAAATGATTAACACCATCCAGCATGCGTTTGTATGTTCTAGGTTTCTTCACAACCATTTCTTTGTTTTTCTTCTGATATTATACATTGCTTTCTCTTGCAATTATATGCAATATATAATAAGTTGATTTTCCAAATCTTTTATATTATGAGAATGGTGAAAATTATTCTTTTTTGTTAATTACAAAATAAGGTATTCTGAGATGCTTTTTGTTTTCTTCCTGATTAACTTTAATTGATTGTGAGAGTACACATTTTTATTTTTCAGGTTTTTCATAGCAATCACAGTACCTCATTTTTTCAATTTCCAGGTTTTTATTTTAAAATACTTCTTTTAAGGTACTAATTAATGGGATCTTGCATGGTTGTTTGCTGTCTATGGGTTTTACATGTGTATTGTCAGATGAGACCTCACAGCTGGTTTCTGACAGTGCAATTTTACATCACCACACATTTTCCTTTCAGCTTCTCCTTCCTTTTTTGTTGCTTGCTTTTTTTGCCATCAATTTGCAAACTCACAGTTCTGCGTTTCTCCAGGTTTAGTAATTCTTGGAATAACTCTTTCACATTGTGGTTTGTCTTGGCAGAGGTCTCCATGAAGGCACATTTCCACTTCTTAGCCATCGCTTCTCCTTCACTGCTTTCTACCTCTCGATTTTGGTTCTCATCATTTTTGTTCCCCACCAGCATTATAGGAATATTTTCTATGTCTCCTTTAATCTGACATATTTGTTCATAGATGGGCTTGAGTTCCTCCAAGGACTGTCGGCTGGTGATAGAGTAAACCAAAATAAAAGCATGTCCTTTAGAAATAGAGAGACGTTGCATGGCTGGAAATTGATGGCTCCCTGTAGTGTCAGTTATCTGTAAAGTGCATATGCTCTTATCACAGCTGATCACCTGCCGATAGGTGTCTTCAATGGTAGGGATGTAACTCTCTCTGAAAGTGCCCTTCACAAATCTCAAGACCAAAGAACTTTTACCCACCCCTCCAGCTCCAAACACAACTACCCTATAATCATTGCTTTGTTCAGGCATGTTTCTCTTTGTGTCACTTGCTCAGCTAGCAGGGAAAACCTAGGAGAGAGAACAACAAAACAAGGAGGAAGACATTAGTATAGCTACATGTATAGAGTGCATGCTGTGATATCTTTCCCAATAAGACAAGTAAATGTAATATAAGTGATGACATGCTAGTTGTAGTAATTTAAGAAGTCTTGCAGGGGGTCACAGAACAATTTATTTTAGTAGTAAATTAGGGTTAGCAATCCAGTCTGGACTGGTAACCAAATACCATCTTTGTCATTTCATAGATGATTTTTAATTAACATCATGTGTTTTGGTATTCTTCCACTGGACTAATATTCACTGAACTAAAAAGTTGCACCTGGGAATTTCAACAAGACCTTAGCCTGAATAAATTGTAGAAAGGGAATTATTCTTCAGTATCTAAAATAGATCTAAAATAATAGTCGAAACTGATCACTGTACAGATGCATGATAGTCAATTACTCTGAATATTCCAGCTCTTCAGTAGTTAAGGAATTTATCCCCACTCTGACTGCTCTACAGGTCTGGATGAACAGTAAGATATATTTCTAGATTATTCAGCAACAATACTCATTGAGCTTTGTCTTTAACTCCATGAGTGTGTGTGTCCCACTTCAGTGTGTTTTGCCACTGCATTTCAGGTCAAAGAGTACATTTTCATAAACTCAGATTGTTCACATTCAGTCTGCCTTTTTATTCCAATATTTATCTTGCAGCAGATGATATTTGACACAAGACTGGATATGCTTATCAGAGAGGTTCTGCAGTCATATTCATAACACTTTTAGTGGCTTGTATTGCCAAGGTTGGCAAGAGCGTATGTCAAAGGTCACAAAATTCTGTGATTCCTGCAGTCAGTTCCCCTTGACAAAACCCATCTACATATGTAGTAGTACCACCAGTGTTAAAATAATTGTTAAATAAGAGAAGTGGTAAAATACTCTCATATACAAGCTGTGTATGTTTTAGAATTCATTGAAATAAGGTGAAGATTAATTTGTCCTCCCATGAGTAGTAGCTCAATAGGTACACAGCACATACAAGTCTTTGTATATTTCATGAGATTTAAGCAAATAAAATCTTAAAATTGAACCCTAAAAATTCAAGAAAGCATTGGCTATTGTGACTTTTCAAACAAAAATTATATATATAAGGGGTATATGTGGGAAAACTGCAATATTTGCTGCATCTATACTTGTTCTGAAGAAAATGGGCAGGTTTGATATGGAACTTTGCTAAAGTGCCTTTAATCATCAAGTGATTGAATTTGTCTACTGTAATTTTGCCTGGGTAGCAGAACAACCCAAAGAATTTCTTTCCTGCCTGAAAGAAAACCTCCAAACTATTTCTTCACTGCAGTGGAAGGAGTGACTGCATTGCAGGGAGTGATTTTAAGTTACCTTTTACCTGTCTAGTAGTAGGAGAACTCTGATGCTTCAGAGGTTTTGATTTTAGTGGATCCCCATGCCCTTATTCCAGTTGTGATCTTAAGCCAAATTTTCTGTTTCTGCATTTTGATGCTGTTGCTTTTTATGCCAGTTAGGCTTAAGCTATGGCAATGCGTGCTGCACTAATTTCTTCAGTTTGTTGTTCAGGCATATCCTGATTTTGTTATCTTTCTTGTACAGGGCATCCTATAGCGTCTGAATTCTGATGTCTGAGTAAGGTGAAAACATCTCTCCTTACATAATATTTTGGATGAAATTGTTGTACTTCCTCTTCCATACCACAGGCAGAATAACCAGTGCAACTGGGGATGCTGATCCTGAGGCAAACTGCAGAGCTGCCACAGCTCTGTCTTCCTAGCCTGGCTTCAGGCAGAAGGCAGCTTCACCTCTTCAATCTCGCCTGTGCTACATTCACTGTCACTCTTAGAGGCTTGTTTAAATATAGAGAAGATTGATAAATAAGAGTGCTCATCCTGAGGCACTGAAGCAAAATTGTTTTTCTGACAGCAAAATTCAAGGAATGGAAAGAAAAAGTAGCCTCAGAAAAAATGCTCCTGTATGTGTTTATAGAAGAGGTAAAACCTTTTCAGAAACAAAGAAAATGAGTGAGCAGATCGTGATGTTAAAAAAGAAAGGAAAAAACATGGCTGGGAAAAAAAATGAGGATGAAGAAAAAGGTAGCATAATGCTGCTCTACTGAGAATAAACCTGTACATAAGAGCTGCAGACATGCAACAGTCATAGAGCTTACAGTTGTGGATGACTGCACAGAATGAGTTACCATAAGAATTATAATTTAATGATTTCTTGTAAGTAATGATTTTCTTGCAGCTTAAGTACTGCACAATCATATGTAGCCTAGGAACTTTAGGGCTAGGAGAAAAAATGCACTGTGAAGACTTTTAGCAAGAAAACTAGTGAAATATGGAGTGGAGAAAAAAATTTTTCAAAGATAGCTGAGTGTACCCCTGCTCTATTGCACTGCATACTCTAAACATACTCAGAAACCTCCAAGAAAAATCATACATATGGTAGCCCAAAAGATAGAACAAAATGAAATGGGGCACTTAATGGCCTGAAGTGTTAAGAATACAGAAGAATTCTAAGGGGTCCTGAAACAGCATGGTAACAGTCTTCAAAACATGGCAAGTTGTTGCAAAGACGAAGAGTGTAGAGGGGGGAAAAAAAAGAGTTTATGTTCTTGCATTGTAGAAGAGATTCACAATAGACAATAGGAAAACTTCACAGGGGTAAGAATAGCAGACCAATTGTGCAGGGAGATTTTGCAGATATTCTTTAGAAATTACCATAGTATCAAAGAATAATTCCAGCCAGAATGGACGTGAGTGGATCTGTGGTCCAGACTGCTCATTACAGCTGGGTCAGCCATGACACCAGAGAAGGTTGTTCTGCCCTGTACAGATGTGAAAATTCCCAATCTTTCCCACAGCCTCTCTGGGAAACATACTCCAATGAAAAATTAGAATCAGGATGATTTTTTCCCTTTTATACCTAATCGAAGCTACTTTCTCAACTCCTACCTGTTGTCTCTCCTCCCAGCATCTATTGCTGTGAAGAGTGCAGCTCCACTTTTTTGATGGCTTTCCTGTTGGCGTTGAGGGGTACACTTTGCTGTCCCTTGAACTCTGCCTTCTCCAGGCTGAACTGGCGCTGGTCCCTCAGCCTGCAGAGCAGGACAGTGCCACAGCTTTGGACACCTCGGTGCCCTCATCTGCTCTTGCTCCAGTTTATCAGTGTGTGTCCCCTGCTGGGGCTGCCCAAACCGGGCAAACTACATTGCTGTTGTCCCGTGAGTGCTGAGCAGAAGGGGATTATCACCTCCCCCATCCGGCTGGCCATGTTCCTGTTCATACACACCAGGGCACAGGGGGGCTTTGCTGCAGCCGGAGCCACTGCTGAGCATCACCAGGAGACTGCCCACTGCAGTCCCCGAACCTTCTCTATAGAGCTGTTTCTCTCCAGCCTGGGTTTTGCAAAGGAGCAACAAATTAAAGACACTCAGTTTTGCCAAAATAAACATTTCTGTTTTTTATAAATTTGTCCTGCTCAGGAACTAAAAGGGAAGGGGAAAAAAAAAGAAAAAAAACAAAACAAAACAAAACAAAACAAAACAAAACAAAAAAAAAAAAACCAAAAACCACCCAAAACACTACAAACACCACAGAAACAGCTTATGCAAGTCTTTATGATCACACTGGAGAAATGATTCCCCAAATGTTTTTTGGTTTGGTTTTTTTTTTGTGTTCTCTATGTGGATCTGGTCACAGAATCTTCTGCAATGACAATCATTCTATATGAATGTAGTGCACTTGCGCACAAGTGTTCATTTGTTAATGCTTTTCATAGTGCCCTATTACCTTACTGATGTTTCTTTGTCTTAAAATGTGTTAACTGAAACACACAGGAGGACAAAAGTATGGCATTATTTCATCAGTTTGCAGCACTATGGCCAGTGAGGATATGGAAAAACTAACTTTAAAGAAGCCTGGCTTTTCACATGTGCAAGATCATTTCTGATTCAGAAAACCAGTTTTATAATCTGCACAGGAAAAAAAAGTTGCTTTTTAGAATGGACTTACTCTGTAATGAAGCCTGATTTGCTGCTTTTGCTATTTTCACAAACTACGTCAGTGAAAACTTACTATCATTCTCTAAAGTGTCAGTTTATCAACAGTATCCTTACTTGAAAAAACAAATGAATTTTCATAACATGTATTCATACCCTTCATTTTGATTTGTTTGGTTGCAAAGTTCAGCAAAACAGTGAGTCTCTACCTCTGCTGACTTAGCTAGGTTTTCTGCAGATAATCTGCTAGCACAAGGCTGGAGCTGGTCTAGTTCAGCTGCTGCAGGTGAGCCTGATGGGCCGTTCACTGGGACAAACCACTGCCTCCAGTTCAAACTCAGCTGCAGACCTTTATGTTAAGTCTGTATGTTTTCCCTAGATATTTCTGATATGCCAGGTGAGAGAATTGAAATGTTTTTTCTGACAGAAGGATACAGGTCAAAATCTGAGTAATTACGACATAAAATCATTTATTTTATTATAAAGTGGGAAAAAATATGCATTTTAAGTGTTTAAATAAAGTACCTCATGTTACAAATTATGTTCTTCATAGTTTAAACTCCTAATGTTCTTTGGCTGACTAATTAATTACATGTGGGTATATTAACACTTACTACATCAATGTCACTGATTCTATACTTAGCCATTGGATCTCCACAGTTCTCTCTTATCATTAATTGGGTTTTTTATAGTCTAACTTTTCTGTCAATTCTATTTATGAGCTGCTTGTCATGTTTGTATTTAAGCTATAGATAGCATATGCTATAATAGGCAAAAGGTATAGGAAGGCTGAAAAATACCCCCTGAAAACTAATCTACTTGAATTTCTACCCTTAGAGCAACATGAGATTAGAATCTCACAGTTGGTGAACTCTTTCACTTTATGCCTGAAAATAAGCACAGAAAAGAAATTAACCTATCTCCAATATTTCCAATTTTGGGTTTTGTTGCAAAAGATTTTCTAACATGTTTGCATTGTTAGACTACCGTGAAATGTCACAATTTGTAAGTTTTGTTGATATTTTTTACTAGACTGTATCTTTTAGTGTAGCATTAATTTTACAAAAAAAGTGTGATGTTACCTTTGCTTTATGAAGTCAGAGGCTTTGATTGTATTTTAACTGATCCAGTTTCTTGAAGTCTTATGATGTCTTACTGAGATGTCAGTCTGATATGAAATGCAGCAATTGTCAGACACTGTGTATTAATTTCCTGACTTTTTTTTTTTCCCCCCCTCAGGTAAAACCATCTCATGTCAGTCATGGATTTTTTTTTTTTTTTTTTTTTTTTTTTTTTTTTTTTTTTTTTAATCTCTAAGGCAATGTCTCTGTTTATATTGTGATTGTTGTTGTGAAAAACCAGTAAAGTACAGGCAATGCATTTAGTTCAAAATCTTGCCTTAATTTAAATTAACAGTCCATGACGCTATCCAGGGATGACACCATTACACAAAGGCGCAAGGTGCAAGGTGAAGAATGTAGCTGTAGATAAGGTGGATTTCAACATGGCTGTAAGATTAATGTCCATTTCCCAATATCAAAGGTGAAAAATGTCACATTATTTATATAAAAGAGGGAAAGAGAGCTCTGCAAGGAACTTTTTCTTGTTGTGCATATGATGAGGCATTTCTCAGGGAGTATTTTCCACCATGTCTGCTAATGAATATGCACTCAAAGAATGGAGATTTTCCTACTACCAGCTCCTTCGTCTTTTAATGTAAGATTGGCTTTTTCATTCTATTCCTTTACTTGTATTCTATGGTCTTTTCAAGTTAATGGAATGTTGGACACATTTGAAGACCAAACAATAACTGTTAAAACAGCTTTTTCCCACTACATGAGGTTCTAATCCATATGGAAAGAACTTTTTTATTCTCATGTGGAACAAAATGTTCTTTGAAAGTCTGCTTCTTGTTGATCAGATAGTCTAAATCATGATTTTTTTTTTTTTTCACTGCATAAATGCAGTAGCACTTTTTATTTATGTTGTTCTCAATTACAGAAAAGCATTTATAGATTTTCTCTCTAGCTGTAGAAAGATGACTGGAGAGATTTCCATAGAAAATGGCATCTTCTGCAGAAAAAAGGTACTCTGTAATAAACCTGCTGCTTTTATGTGGCACATTAACCTTATTGTAAAATTTGCTTGATTATTTGAAAGTAAGGGACAAAATTGGACATTTTTCTTATTCAATGCACTCACAGAAAGCAAAATTTCGAACTAAAAAATTTGCATGTTTAAACCAAAACAGATTTCATTTTAGAGCAAGGTTGTTACAGTGTTGAAAATGTTTGAATTTGCATGGAAAATTAATACTTTAGAATCTTTAAACTGAAATTAACATTACAGAGTCTTTCAGAGAGTTCCCTAAGAGGTTTTGTGGGTTTCCTTCATGCTCCTGGCCTAACACAGAAGAGAAACAGAAAGAACAGGAGGCTTTCAGATAAATTTGTTGCAGTTTTTTCTGTATTTACAAGAGACTATTGTCTTAAGAGAATCTGTATGTAAAGGAGGTAGAATCCAGCCTCTGTGCTGTCCTGCAGTCACAGATGCTGTGCTCTGCTTTAGCAAACTGTCATATTGTCATCACCCTCATGTTGAAAATCTCATTCCCAAAACAATGCCTTTTCAAAATTATTTGAAACCCTATGGAACCCTTAGTAAAAGACAGAAATCCCACATGCATAGTTGTCACTGTAAGAAAGTCTTTACTATTTCTTTGACCAACATATGGCCAGCAGATGTGGCAGAAATAGTTTTGCTAGGCAGGAAACAACTGGAAAAAAGAGAAGGCAGGCAAATAGACAATTTTCCTGTAGGAACAACAGCATGGATTTTTGGAACTAGGCTTAACTAAAGGGGCATTGCTTATTGAAGGAGGCAGGACTAGTGGCAGAAGGATGGATGATGCAGAAGGATCTAGATTCCATTCCCTGATCAGGATTCATATGCAGAAAATGCAGAAGGTTCTGGACCTTTTCCAACTAAGAGCTTTACATATAGGGATAAACTGAAATTGTTTGCTCTGTTGTTTCCTGAGAGCTTTCAGAACTAACCCTTTAGTAACAGATATATAGCAGTGAACCATTATTTTAAAACAAGATTCAGCTTCATTGAACACATTTACCATGTTAAAAAAACCCACCTTACTTTCATTTAGAATCAGAAATATTATGCTAAATTTATCCAGGATGGACAAGTGAATACACTTACCACATTAAAAAAAACCCTTACTTTCGTGAGGAAACAATTATGCAAAGCTTATCCAGGGCAGACAGGTGTCCTGTTGGTTGTTACTACTTATTCAGTGGCTAGGTTAATCTTAAAATTTAAAAGAGAGAATTTCAGGACAGCTTCTGTCTAAATTCAGGCTTTGCTTAAGGCATGTTAAACACTTCATTGATTTAACTATTTCAGTGTTTTGGTAAACTAGTGTCTTAATCTTTAAGTGCTTATCATCAAAGTCAGAGAGAAATTATTCAGAAGACTTTCCATATGTGTAGTTAGATAGTCACAGGTAGTCAATAATGCACACATAAAAATATAAATGTCAAAATAATATAGTATTCAGTTCCCTTTGGAACTCTTTTTTTAAGTCTTTTTCACAACTTAACTAACCAAATACAGATAGTATTTTTTCCTCAATTTTCAATAGGTTTCAATAGGTTTAACTCAACTTAGTAAAGATGGAAAGATCAGCTTACAACATCATATGTGTGCCTTTCAACAAGTAAGACATAATGCCATTGGACAGAGCAGTATGATTATAAACCAGAATTTGTTGCTCCTGCAACTCTGTATGAATTTTCAGCCCCGCTGGCTTCTAACAGTAGAATCATTTTTGGTATTGAGTGATGTACTTTACATATTGTAGTGAACTTCTCCAGGTGTACACTGGAAAAATAGGTCCTGCCTTATGGATAATAGTAAGGTTTTTTTGAGTTTTCCTGAATGGAAAAGTACTAAGCACCAAAAAAGAAAACCCCAAGACAAGAAGAACATTTTCTAAGCAATCATTTTACTTTAGAGGTTGTAAATGACTCTATATATTGTGGGATTCATAAGTCTCACTATTGTGAGATAAAAACTCCAGCATAGACAACAAGTTATTTCTGTATAAATATGTATATTTACACAGAAGAATAGTACAGTCATGGAAGAGTGTTTTCCAGTCAGCAGAGGAAATTCTGAAGACTGGTGGCCATTTTGCCTTTCACTTAGTTTTCAATTCCATAATGTTAATTTGAGACTACTTATGTTAATCTTCTGTAGAAGTGAAATTATTAAAGGTTAAGTGCTTGTGACTTATTTTTATGATATAACTCCTGTCATTAATTTTCCTTGCCTGTCTGGGAAGGATAGCTAGGTTGCTATCCTGACCAATGGAATATTTCTGATAGCCCAAAATTACATAGCCCAAATAATATTCCATTCAAAGCAATGGCTTAAACAGAACATTTTGTCACTGGTTTGTTGGGCAATAACTTGGGAATAGGATAACAAAGTGGGTTTCAGGACCCAAAACAGTTCCGATAATTAATTAAACAACGTATTATAGTTGTTGGTATGCTTCTAGACACTATTAAGAAGCCTGGAATTTTCCTGCAAATCAGGAAATTTCCACTGAAATTTTTCTGCAAATCAGAATGTTTTGAAAACCAACTATTAAATTATAACTGTGGAGTGCAATATACTAATAGCAGCTTTCTGATAGTTTACAAATGTTCAGTATCCCAACTTGCAATACTTTCAATTCTGAAGTAAAACCAGTAGGTTTAGCCTTAAGAGTAGTTTTTCTAGATTAATGTTTCTTTTCATTTAAAAATGTACTAGTAAACAAACTTATAACAATTAAGTTCTGAAGATTAAAGCATAATGAGTAACACATTGTAAGCTTTGTAGGTCCAGATTGGGAAAGTGATAATATTATTTATTTGGGGTAACCGCAATATTTTAGCTACTGATAGTAGCTAATATTTGATAATTTAAATAATTAACTCTTTCAGAAGTGATAAAAGTTATCAGCTTAAATTTTTAGGGAATAATATAAAAACAAACCATTTAAAAATAAATAAAAAAGGGCAAGTGTTCTTTTCTTAGTTTCAGACTAATATTAAGTGAGAACTACTGGGCATTTTGGGAAGGAAACAACTGCAGTCCAGGAATGGATTTGCCGTTTTCATATAGTTTATTTAATATATTGTCCTGGTTTAGGACATATATACATATTTTGAATGAGGAAATGGAAAGGCTGACACCTTCACTTTTCAGACGCCTTTTCAGATTCAACTAAAACCAATTTCATTACCTGCAGTCAGGTTGATGCTGACTGGATTTTCCTGCCATAGCATGTTGCAGACCTGCATATCCAGAGAGACTAATTTTAATCTCAGATAGAAAAGCTTAACATTCAACTTAAAGTTACTTTGTCAAGAGGAGGTGCTCCTGACCTCAGTTTGAGTCAAAAGTGCATTTGTCACAGACTTGACACACACTATTTCACATTTTGGTCTTGTCTTTCTTTGATACCCATCTCAAGAATTATTATGTTATCAACATTTGTTTTCTCAAAAAGGCAAATTAGAGCATGTTCTGCTTCAACTAGTGCATTGACATTCAGGGGGTCTTTTCCACTGCTCTTCCAGCAGTAAGGTAATATAATTTAATGCATGTTTTAATTTTAAGGTTATGATAAAATTTGCAGTGGAAGTATCTGTTTGCTGATACTTGTAAAAAGTTGTATTTAATGTTAAAATACCAAATGGAAAAGAAGATTTCCAGAAATATTTTATCCTAATACATTTTTGGAAATTGTTCATTTTAAAGGGAAATTAATATTGCTATTATCCATGTTTTACAAAATGGCTATTTTTCTTCCTCTATTTAATATTGATTATTGTTTAATAAGTCCTAGTAATATAGGACTAAGGGGGAAAATAAATTTTCCCCCTTATAAAATAAAATAAAATAAAATATCAAGGGGAATAACTAAAAGATCTAACTTTTGGAGCAATAGCACATACTCTGTCACAATGAAAGCTCAAGTCTGATTTTTCACACATGATGCTGGGATCTCTAAATGGGTAACTGTGTTGGTTAGGACAAGAGAAAGCCAGAAAACAAAGTTATCAGGTTTTTCTCAAAGGAAACTAGAAACAGTTCTACTAACAACTTCAGGAACAGCAGTATCAGTTTATATACAGTCTGCTGTTTTTATTGGTGCTACAGAGACTGCAGTGCTGGTGCAATATAATCATGACCACTTGGCCAGAAGGAGCCTCTGAACTCCAACTTTTAAAGAGCTCTGCTCTGCACTGTGAGAAAGGGATATTAATCAGGCTGAGGTTCTTTAGGGCTTGTGAGTCTGCTGGTGTAATAATAGTGCAGCGCAGTGTAGAAATGTGCTTTCATCTGACTGATGTGAGATACATGAGTTAATTGTAAAATTGACTCATTTGCAAAGGCACTCTTTAGGGAAGGCAACTTCCAAATGCTAAAAAAATAGTATTTAGTACTGAAAGAGACTTTCTGGATTATCAACTCCAGTGCTTTGCCTTTGCAGGCAACTGTTTCACATAATCCCTACCATCAAATTGCAACTAAAAGGCATTTAAAACATTTTCTACATATTACTTCAACTAGAATGTAATTTAAGAATCTTGCTGCTCTAATGGCTTGAAATCTTCCAGCCTAAGTGTATTCAGTGCTCATTTTTACCAATTCATTCTTTTCTCTTACCAGGAATAAAGATAAATAGCTGTACATTACAATCATTCTTCCAAATCCATGGGACCATGGATTTGCAGCTGAGTGCTTTTTGTTCCATGTTTGAACAGTTGTTCATGCAAGAGCCTCAGAAATGTGTGTGGTGTGAGAGAGCACAAAGCCTGGAGGGATATACAATTTCATAGCTCAGAACAATGGCACAAAACCCCTTCTGCATGAATTGGGCACCACTGCATTTACTAAGAACAGATGGGCCCCAGAGAGCAGCTCCTGAGCATAACTCAAATCCATTAGTCAGAAAAGTTGAAAAGGTAAGGGGAGCAAGCCAAGATAGCCCTCTAAGCCAGAACTAAATATATTGAGATCTGTAAACATTCTAGATAATGGTAAACCATAAAGCTTGTCAAAGATACAACAGCAACCAGTTTAATCAGCTTAGTTTACCTCGAAAGGAGTAGGGGTGCACATAGCTGTACACTGCTTACACAGCTGTATGTGAGTGCATTTACAAACAGGCATTTATGAGTTCACTTAGTAGGTACTCATGAGAACAGGACATTCCGAAAATTCTTTAAAGTGCATCCAATTTTGTTGTTCCATTCCGTGCTCACCCTTCTATGTCTGAGTTGGTGCAGCATACAAAGCATCACATATTTCAAATGTGATGCAAGATAGCAAGGGATAAAGTGTCATCAAATCTGAATTCAGCAGCTCTCAGGCACTTGAGAATGATCTTTCATGATTTATTTTCTTTCATTCAGCTGGGAGAGGGACAATCTACTGGAAAAAAAAAAAAAAAATCCTGCCCATCAGTGGGATGCTGTGAAGTGGTATCTCTCTTGGAGAAAGAAAGCAGAAGCTTTCTTTAAAATAGCCTTGTGCTACTTTATTCAGACTCCACATTTTTGTATTCTTCTAACAGTTAAGTTAAAATGTAGGTTTCATTTAAAAGAATTAAAAAATTAATCTCTCCCGAAGCCACCGCAGTGGCAGTGCTATAAACTAGGGCAAAATTCATCACATTGAGTTTTAATGAAAGGCAGCTTGAAAAAAGGACATTACTAGCATCTCAGCACACAGAAAAATGATAGTTAACTGGCCAGTGTGAGTACGACCAGTTTCCCTGCTAGCCCCAGTTTACAGCATGCCATACTCTCTACATAAGATATTAGCTTAGAGCATATCTTGCAGTTGTAACTCAGGCAAAACTCTATAGACTTCAGAGGAAATTCTGCCCGAGTGAGCATTGTATATTTAGGCAGAAGAAAATTAAGACCTCTAAATTCAATGCAAAGATACGCCTATTGTGCAAGGTAGAAAAACGATGGAAAGAATTACCTGTGCAGGAACAGTAAGATTCAAATGCTCTTCAGTTTCTGCCTGTCATTGCACCAGCTCTTCTCCCTCTCTGCCCTGGCTCCCTCCACCACAAAACAGCCCCTGTCTCAACCAAGGGGGCTGAAGCTCCGCCGCCTGCAGCTTCCCTTTGCGCCCTGTGTTGGCTGCTGCCCGCCTTCTGCTCCACGGCTCCGCTCCCCTCCCGCCTGCTCCCCGGTACCTGAGTCGTGGACAATGCAGCCTCTCTCTTTCTGCTTTCGCGGACGGACTGACTCCAGCTTCTGCTAATGCTACTGCCTAAATGGCGACTGCAAAGCTCATCTAGGCTTTTAACTGCCACCTACTGAATAATTGTGGAATATATACATGTATAGGTATATATACGTGTGAGCTGTAATGTTCTGGTTTTCTCAACCAACACAGGAGATTTTTACAATTAGTCTTTCAAGCCTCCAAACATCCTGTAGTTTATCACTTAAAGCTGTAGATTACATTAGCTTGCACTCACAGTTGTCCGTTTCTTTCAGCACTGAAACAGAGAACAAGCCTGTCTCTTTAACTTAAAAAAGGCTTACAAAGCCTTTGGTGAGGCTTCTCCCCAGGGCAAAAAACAGCATAGCCCTATTCAGATCAATGGAGCTGTGCTGATTTTTATTACGTGGAAATTTAATCCCTTATATTTATTCTCATATTTATTCACACACACGGAAAAAAAAAAAAAAAAAAAAAAAAAAAAAAAAAAAAAAGAAAGAAAAAATGAGAGAGAGAGAGAAAGAAAGAAAGAAAAATCTGCCTTAAAAAAATAGCTTTTGCCCAGCATAGTCCCTCAGAATTTCACTCATCTGAAACAGATCAGATTTTTTTTTTATTTTTTTATTTTTATTTTTTTTTTTTTTTTTTTTTCCCCTGGCAGCACTGTAAAACAGGATTCCTGAGGTTTATGGACAAACATAAATTAAAACTTCCCCCATTTTTAATGGGGAAGGGGGGCTGGGGGGGTGTTGTTTGTTTTGTTGTGTTGGTTTTTTTGGTGTTTGGAGTTTTTTATGGTTCTTTGGTTGGTTGGTTGGTTGGTTGGTTTTGGGGTTTTTTGGTGAAAAATCCAAATGCAAAATCCAGTGTCTCCTAGAGCTGGTTTTTTTTTAAAGCAGCTTCTAACGCTTTTCTTTCTAGGCTAGAAGTGAGGTCCACTGAAGGTGTTTAAACTGTCACTGCTGAAAGGAAGCATAAGTACAGGGTCTTTCTATGAATCTGTGTGAAACCCCAGGGAAGGTGGGGTTTCCCTGAGATTTGCTTAGCTGGTTAGAGTATGGTGCTTTAAACACCAGAACTGTGGGTTCAATTCCACAACAGGAATGTTAAAAGTTGGAGTTGATGATCCTTGTGAGTCCCTTCCAGATCAGAATGTTGTGTGATCTCTGAGAGACCTCCATTAAAACCAAATAGCAGGCATATGAAGGACTGTGGTTCCTCTAAGCCAGCTGCTAACATGCAGCTGAGTTGTGACGTAAAAGGGCTCTATGTCCATCTTGAGGAGCCCTGTGGAGGGTTGGTGGCACCCAGAACCTGTCACAGCAGCAAGGAAATTATTTCGTTTTTTATGCTTGCTGTGGCTGATCAGTTGAGCAGATAGCTTCCTACAGCTGGTGTGATAACTTTAAAAATGATGCCTTTGGTGGCATTTAAAATATATTTTGTTTGCTTTTAAAAATGGATTTCTTTCGATTGCCTTTATGAAAGATTTGTTTATTGTGTTAAGGTTCATTTATTGTGTTATTTTGCTTTTGTTGAATGGAGAAATGAAGATGTTTCTCCTCTATGTATGTGTCTTACAGAGTACTTGTGTGTTAGGATACATGATGTACTGCAAAATATGGCCTGAGGAAATAATTTGCATTAACATGCAGTTCTTCTACCAATTAATTGTGAGCCCTATTTCCACAGGCTCCTGGGCAGCAAACTGTGGAACAAGGTCAAGCTATAAAATTTATAATATTGCTCGGGGATTTTGTCTGTGATTTTTTCTGATTCCGCCAGTGGTAGCATCGGTTTCGAATATAGACCCTTTCATTTAATAAGTCAAAGTTCTCTTGTATTTACAAAGAGAATTATTGCTTCTCAATAATTTTCAAAGATTAACACATCTCAGCCCTCAGTAAGTGCATCCTTTTTGTGAATTTCAATTTTCCTTGAAAACAATGGAGACATCTGTAGAATTGTAGAGTCATGACTTGTCACAGCTTTCACTTTTTCAGTTCATATTACAAATCTGGGAAAATCTAGTTCTTGCACCATATTCCAACAGGATGGACGTTCAAACTTTGATAACGTACTTTTTCAAAATGCTGATTCTTTCCAAAACTGAATTTATTTCAAATAGAAGTATAGGTATAGCCTGTCTTTATTCTTTCCTTACCTGTGTCCAAGGAACTGAAATTTTCCATGTACAGGTTGCAGATATGTACCTCACTGAGAAACAAGTGTCCATTTCTACAGCTTCCACCTAGGCTCTATCCCACCAAAACTTCCATGAGGTTTCTCTGATCAGAAGCACAGTACTGAATGGTCATTCACTGTAAAGGAGTCTTGTGTGGGATTTCCCTGACTATTTCTGCTAAAAACTAACATGACAGTTACCATCCTCAATGAGGGTTTTGTTTTCAATTTCTGCTTTCAACAGCGTTGTTCAGGTGTGCCAGTCAGGACAGACTTCCAAAATCTCAGGCATGCCTCACCTAATAATGTTGTTCACATGTGGTCCCAGCAGAGAATACCACAGAATTAAACCCAGGTCAGTCCCACACAGGCCAGCAGAGGTGCAGCTAGGTAAATATTTTCCTGCCTCAGGCTGCAGGGAGGTTGTGTTGCTCTGGACCCTGATGCACATTATCATGGGGCAGGATGGACAGGGTCTATTTGCAGTGAAGATCTTCCCTTCTGCCAGTGGCACCACAGGGCTGGACTTCACAAAATACATACCAGTGGTGCATCGTCTGTTGCTGCATAGAAGGGAAAGTACAGAAGGCAAGGGCACAAAGATCTACTAGAGTATTTCTGTTACAAGCTTGAAGAAAAGTCTTAGGCAAGCTATGCTATTGTCAGGTTTCTGTGCTGCATCTGAGCTAGAAAGGGCATTTAAGGAACAAGAGATCTGCTTAGTTAGCAAAATATGAGCTGCCTAAAGCTTGAATGCACATTTAGCACAAACCTGCATGAGCACTGAAAGTACAGCTTTTGAGTCAAAATTCAATCCATGGCCTATATATGGCATAGCAAAATGGGAAAGTCCTCAGCTTCCCTGGAGAAGTTTAAGATGTAAAACAGTGGCTTGCATGTAAATATTTTCTCTCTGCAGGACAGAACAAAATCTTTACAAAGAGAAGCCAGCAGAGAGCAAGGAGTATGCTCTTTTTTTTCTGTTCTAGGATGGTTTTCTTCCTGTTAACCTGTTTCTCTGGAATGCTTTCACTAAAGCACTACCTGGCTAAAATATATATTCCATCTTTTCCTGTGTGTTTGGAAAATTAATGCCTTAGTTATGCAATGTCATAAAGAAATTTATTTCTTCCTTCAACCATCCTTCAAAATGGCAAACAATTAGTGTAAATTTAGAATCTTCCTATGCAGCATTTAGTTGTATTAAAAAATTAGCTAATATGGAGGACAATGCAAAAGACTTTAGCATCAGAAATATTTACTGGAGTTTTTGTCCAACAGGGAAAAAATTTTTCAGAGAAAATTATTATTAGGAGTGATTCTCCAGGAGAGCTGTTTGTCAGCAGTGGATCATTTAATGCCCTGTATTTGGAGCATGAATCTAATTACATTATATGGCAGTAGGCACAGGACAGTCTATGATAAAGACTATATTTTGTATTTGTGTGCTGCATCTGAATACTAGGAAACTTCCACAATTTTGTAAATGAAGCATAAAATTTTCACATTATTTTTAGTGTCTGCATACTGCTTAGAGGCAGAAAAAGTAAAAAGCAACAACAACAACAACAAAAACACTTTAAAAAAGTTATCAAATGACTGCAGATAATTTTAAAAATATAATACTCAAATTATTTACTGTATTTTTGCAATTCATCTAAGTGCATCATAGCCAATTTACAATGCACTGGAGCAGGTGACTACTTCTAGTAAAATTACATCTCATGTATAAATCAAATGTGATTAAAACATGTAGTATATCATGTAAGTGGTCTACACCCAAACCATGAAATGATGGGACCAAATTCCTCCTGGGTGTAATCAAGGTTCTCGTTTACGGTGAAGGGACTCCAGACTACCTCTTGATTTGATTTAACTAGAAAGATGGGTCCTTTACCCATGTTTAAATGGCAAAGTTTCCTCCCCAACAGATGTTGCTTTGTGTTGTAGAGAAATTATTCTGGAGAGGGACATCTTAAACTGTATTATTTCCAGGCCCTGTGGGCAAATAGATGAAACACTGCTTTTGCTAGCTGTGGACTTTCAGGGTTTTTGGTTGGTTGGTCGTTTTTTGGGGTTTGGTTTTTTTTGTTTGTTTGTTTTGGTTTTTTTTGGGGGGGGGAGGGGTGTTGTTGTTGGTTTGGTGGCGTTTTGGGTTTTTTGTGGGTTTTTTGTTGTTGTTTGTTTGTTTGTTTTGTTAAGGAAATTTTGTGTTGCACACAAAAGTTACACATAAATTTTAAAAATTACTGTTGCAATAAAATCCTGCAACAGGATTGCAAGCTAGGTCTCAGCTTGCAATAAAAGTAAGCAGCTAGTCCAGCAAAATTGCCAGACATCATTCTTTACAGACTACAGATGAAATTGGTCGTTTGGAGTAAATATTGTCAAATTCCAGAGTGCTGTTTTCTTCTCAGCCAGTTTTCATTGGCTTTCAGACAGTCTTTCTCACTCACACCTCAATAAGATGTATACAGTTGCCTTTAGAAACCTTTCTGACTTGCAATCCCTGTTATTGACTGTACTGCTCTAAACCATTTTTTTTTTTTTAAATTTTAACCTGATTCCTTATGAAGAGAATGGAACAAGAAGACATGTTTGCCATATTGCCTTTATGAGGGTCACAACTCCAGAACATGTTCCTGAACACTGGAGAGCAAGAGATTTGCTGCTGATTTACAGGGAAAGCAACAGAAGTTTTAAACCTCATTGGCTTCTGGGATGTCAAATAACATAAAGGTGATTGAAAGAAATAGGCCATTGGGTGCATTCTCTAATATCTTTTTGGGGGTGTATTGGTTTTGAAAGACAGTTGTCTGTGAGGGAAAGCTAGAGCTTCCCTTGGAATGGAGGATGTAAACCTCCTTCTCTCTAAATTATTACAATTTTGCAATTAGGGGCTTTTAGGCAAACATATGGGAATAGGAATAACAGTTCTTTACTAGGAATACTAAAAAAAAGAAAATACAAATATAGTAGTACAAAAAGACAAGCAAGGTAACAAACAAAAATCCTGGAAAACCCTGACAGAGTCAGGGATACGACCTGGCACCCTGTTGCTCAGGGTGTTGGAAGCAGTCTAAATAAATCTTCCTGGAGTAACAGATGTGGCTCTGTGGAATAGAGATGGTCATGTGGAAAGTCCAGTGGTGATGAGATGCATCTGGTCTTCCTCTGGGAATCCAGTGGAAAAACTGGATACTTTGTGTACTGGATACCTTCAGTCCCAGTTTTTATCTAGCTAGGAACAGCTGGCTCCTCCCCCACTGTGTGGAGCATCTCACAATGGGATGATGGACCGTGTCATGTCATTGGTGGTCCCTAATGGCCCATTACCAGAAGATGTCCCCCTGGAGGATGGAGGGGTGGTGAAAGAGATAAGAAACACTGCCCCACCTGGTTTTAATGGCTGGGCCATTATCAGAAGGCATCCACCCCCCTCCCCCCTGGACTTACAAGAGAAGAACAAAACATCTCCCCAACAGCTTTCAACAGATGAAATAGAATGCACGTTTTTTGGTTGCATAACCTAAGACAGGGGTATGCAGGGGAGAGTATAATTGTCACTGAAAGTTGATAGCTACTTGCTTTTAACCTGATCTTCTGTGAAAGGGTAAGAAAGTGTAGCACTTCTTGGTATTTAACATGATTGTTTAATATATATATATATATGTCATTTATAATAACCAGGGGAACAGAAAATGTCTTTGTTATATGCATAAAAAGGGTCATGTTCAACTTATTTGAGGAGAAAAAAGTAACTAAGCTTTGTTAGAAATCCATAAACCATATTTGATGTTATTAGGAATTTTATTAGAAGTTGGTGAAATGTCTAAATTCAAGTTTAGTTCTTTTTATAGAAAACCAGAGTATTTCTGTCTTTATTAGTATGTATAAGCACACATGGCACAATATACTAGATATTTGTTAAGAACAGTTTTCCATTTACTGATCACTATTCACGCTAAACCCCACAGTGTGCTTGACTCATAATCTGCCAGGCATCCTAAGGAAAATTCATTGAAGGAGGAAGGTTAAGAAACTTTTGACTTAATAGATGAATGACATTAACTATATTTTGTTCATTGATCTTATTTCTGTTGTTCATGGCTGCCAATAAATTAACAGATGTTTCTCACCTCTTTCTCAATGATATTCACAGTGGGAAGTAGAGTCATGTCTGCCAGTGGCATCTGCTAAGCTTAGCCCTGTGGTCTTTCACTGCTTGATCACCAAGTGGATTGCTCTCCTCACCATGTCATGAAATGTCAATACTACAGCAGTGTTTGATACAGTGAACAAACCTCTTGAAATCAATATCAATCAGAAACTAGACCCTGAATAAGACATCTGTCATGAAGCAAGTTTAAGAATATGACTATTTCTTTTTTCAGTCATGTACTAGAGTGATAAACCAATGGGCTTCACTTTCCCTGTCCCACTGTGTCAGCTCTTTACACCACTAAATCAACACTCTCATCAGCATTTCGGTTGTTGCAGAGATCCTATGTGTCTCCAGAAATGTTTTAACAAGCAGTGTTCCATCAGCTTGCCAAGAACAGCTGATGATTTTACAGATTACTCCCTCTCATCTAGAAGGAACTCTGCGCTTCACCTGTTCAAGTGAAATTAATTTTTATCTGGGAATAAGAGATACCCTGAATGCTACTGCCATCTGTCTGTGTTCCAGCATGGCCGGGCAAGTAAGTCTGTTAGAATCTCCTGGATGACTAGAACACACAGGCTAGGACAGCAGCTCTGACAATCTGTGCAGAAAGCATGATGTGTTCTTCACTGCTGCTGCAGGGCAGCTTGCTCAGCTAACACTTGTCAGAGTGAAAGCTGAGCAGACTATTCCTCCTCCTGGCATTGCTCAGGAAGGTTTGTATCAGCAATGGCAGGAACCTTGTGCCACTTTGTGTTACAGGGATTCACCCCTTCCCCTCTAAGATTCCTTAAATTTGCCACCCAAAGCCAAGAAGAAGGTTGCATTTGTTTTCAGTGATGAAAACCCAGAATAATGGGAATTAATAATAGCAATTAAAAATCCTGTTAACCCTAATATTACTATCTGATTCCCCCTTGTCATCGCTAAATTTTCTGTGGGGTTCCACATAAACAATGGTGTAGCCTTCCCCACGAGACTAGACGCCGCCGAAAGTAGAGTCTTGACTCTGATTTTGGTGGGATAGTTCTGCTTTTATTCTTATGTCCTGCTTAGCCTTGAGACCCTATCCAATGGAAAGCCGATGCCAGAGAGTGCTGGCCCCTCCCCCACCGTGGCTTTTTCCCCGAGGGGGCAGGGCCCACAGGTAAAACCCCAGAGGCATTGCCCAATCTGTGTTCAGTAGGCGGTAACAAGATTAGGTTACATCTCAATGAGGGGGATGGGCAGTGCTGGGCAGGGGAAAAAAAATTACAAATATAAACCAAATTAATGTATTACAACACAATGCATTTTACAGCCTTTGCTGGCATCTATCTATACACTTAGGCAGATCTTTAGAGTCATATAAAATGTCATGGCATCAATGACACCTGATCCTTCTTACCAATTGCCATTGCTCCATGTTCATCATGTTACTATGGTCTCCCTGCAGAAGCCAGTAGATCAGATCTATTTATCCTCCTTGCAAACAGTGTCTCTTCTGAACAGCTCTGCACATTGTTAGTATTACACAATCTTGATTTGTTAGCTACAGAAAAAACATGGAATTGCCCCAGTGGACCAGAAAATCAATAAACTTAAGTAGCTTGATCAAGCAATATTAAATAGCTTGATGAAGAAAATAAATAATTAAAATATTCACAATTTTTTTTTCTTTATTGCTTGTGAATTGTCTTAGAGAATGTAAAGTGATTTTTGCTTAGTGGATATTACAAGGTTCAAAGACAGTTTTGTAACATTGTTAGCCAAGGTGTCGGAAAAATATCCTAAAGGACAGTTTTGGGTAGGCAAAATTTCTTGGCAGAGATTCTGTTCATTTGGAGAGAATTCCATTAACTGAGAAAAGTAATTTACCCTTCTAATCAGTATGCCAAGTAACTGAATCTATAGACCTTGAATTTTTAGAATGCTGTTTAAGTTTGAATACATTATAGGCAGAGTTCGTATGTTCTTCACTTACCCTGAAACATGAACAAGAAGAGGGGCATTAAAGCTTTCCCAATAACACATCAGATCATAACCCAAGGACAGTTAGATGTCACTGTACTTCAGTGAGTAGAGTTGAGGTCTGGAGAGATGAATTCACGTGTCCAAGCTCATCTAGTCCACTGGTAGCAGTGCTTAATAGACTGCTGAGTCTTAGAGAGCTTTCTGGTCACTAGCCCTTCCTGCAAGTTATGGATAGCTCTCTTGAATATGTGTATGCTGCATATCACTTGACAGTGAAGACATAATCTAAGTCACATGGAAAGATTTAAAACAATGCCTAGACAGTTACAATACCTTGTGTTTTGTGCATTAAAATGTGTGCATTTTTAAGAATCACAGGATGTGCTTGTTTTCTTTTTAAGGTGATACGTGCAAACTATCATTTCAACACTATGAAATTCCCAATCTTTTATCTCACTTTATTTGGGTGTGAGGTCTCTAGAAAAGGATTCCCATGGTTGGAAGAGCACCATTAATGAACTGCAGTTTGTTATAAAGAACTACAACTTCTGTTGCCTTGCAATGGAAAGAGACAGTGAGGATCAGGAAGAAGGGAGCTAACGAGGTGAGAAAGCAAACACAGATTAAAGATGTGGGTGTAGGTCTACCATCTGTTTGAGTCTTTGCATAGCTACAGGAGAAAGGGCAGATCTTTTTCGAGAGGAAGAGGGAAGCAGCTAAGGTCCGAAGTGTGATAAAAGGTCAAACAATAATAGAAAATATTGAGCCACCACTTCCCTTCACTGCTGTGTTAATACTTTTGGAAAGCCCCATTACACAAATCCCTGCTCACTGGGGTGAATAATGCCATTAGTAACTGTCTGCTCTGAATGAAACTGTGAATCATTGATTGTATGTGATGAGGCTTCCTGCATGCAATTCATGGTAGAGATCCTGGGTATAAAATAGAGCTTTCTCTCAGTATGAAATATCCCAGCATCAAAAAGCAGAGGTACCTGTACTTGTTAACTGTTCACGGTATTTTGAGGTGCCCATTTATTCCAGCTAGTTGCCCGTTGGTCTGACATCAATAGAGAAGAAAAAGTCTTGTGGGATGTCAAGAATGTGAGTGTAATAAAAATGTTCCCTGCTTGAATTATAACAGCTCTTTTAGTGTAATTTGAAGGCCTGCTGTTCATTCTAATTACCCACTGTGTGGGCTGTGTGCCATTATACCGCGCAACATGTAGAAATAGACAGAATTTGCTTTCCCTGAAAGAAATAAGAAGTGTTAGCCTGCAACATTTTCAGAGTAGCATAATCATATTTATTAAAGAAAACTATTGCTTTAAAAATAAAGAAAAAAAAAAATAATTATACTACATATGCCAGTTGATTCTGCCCTTTTCTCTGCTACTCTTATTATAAAACTTGTTCTCACTAATATATAAAAATATGGCTTTGCTTGGAGTTTTAAAAGCCTCTAAAGACCTGGACTGTAACTGGGGTCATGAGAGTCTTTGTGCAGACAAACAACTAGGCACCTACTAAATCAAAACTTGAGTCATTTGAACATTTCTGTTGAAGAAAGGTGGTAGAATTGGATGGTAGGCATATGACATCCGTTTTTTGGCTCTTGGCCATTTAGAGTATGTCTCAAGAACACGTTTAGAGTATGTCTCAAGTGAGGAGGGTACAGAGAACTCAAGCCTGTGCTAGGTAAGTTAGCTCCAAAGTCAAAGTCAGTACAACTACCTTGGCTCATCAGTTCTCTCAAAGTAATTTGTTCTGCTAAAAAGTGCAGTGCAGCACCTTCAGTGACACTACGCTTGCACACCTGAGGCCTCTGCCAGTGCCTGGATCCTGTGCTGCTCAGATATATCCTGCATGCAGACATGTCCAAAGAGCCCACAGCCTATAGAATCAGCCAAAAATTAAAGTTTTGCCTTGCTAGAAGTAAGAGGTATGTGTAATAAATACGATAGATCAAATTCTATAAATCAAAATTTAGAATTTTATTGTGAGACAAAATAACAGTCTCCGATAGCCACAGTTAAAAGGACAACGTTGAACCCTGGGGTTTCGGCACTGGGTGGACGCGGTAACACGCTCTGTCAGTATGTCACCCCCCAAGTTCACATTTCTGGTTTGAAGCTGTCTCCTTTTATACACTGGATCACTGAGAGAAAATTGGGACTCCGAGATTCCTTCTTCCGATGCAGCCTCATTAGATATTCATGTTCAGGTTCTGGTGTGGTTGAATGGATTTGCTCTGGAAGACAATATTTTTGATGGTTGTGTCCAGGTGCTGTGTAGAGATGTTAATGTCGGGAGGAGACGGATGAGATATCGATCTGATGTAATCATTTGGTTCTCCAGGTTCTCCATCTCTCTTTTCTGTTGTCTTGGTTCTCCACTTAACGATTCCCGGCAGAGGTGTCCTCGTGTCCCTTTTCGAGTAATTCTTAGCATAGTTTCTCATGTCCCTCCTGTGTAATCTCTGGCAAGGGAAATTCTTGTACCCCTCTCTGTGCAGCTTTAGTCTCAGTTAACCCATAGTATACTTGATTAGAAATAAAACTTATATTTACAGAAAGTGAATTACATCTTATACCTTTTAACACAAATTAACTTTAGGACATATATCACAATATGCATACTCTGTAGACATGCAAACGCTAGCAGTACTGCATTCATTCTGAGGGAGTCATTCAGGTATATAAATGGTGTACCTAAGAAAATAATTTTCCTGAAAAATATGAGCTTTTCTACCCAACTACTAGACAGAACTTTTCTAGTAAGCCTTTTTTTTTTTTTTTTTTTTTCTGCAATAGAACTTGCTGAAAAATCAGATTTCTCAGAATAAACTGAAATTATTTTGAAAGAGTTAAAGCAGACTTAAGCTGTACTCGCTGAGTGATAGCCTGTCTTCATCAAAATTGAACTTCAAGGTATACTAGTTAGCAAAGTTGAGATTTTGAACCTTTCTGAGTAAGATGGTTCTAAATAAATGAGTCCTCTAGAGCTATCCTGTAACGTTGCTGCAGTGTTGGTACAAGGATGAATGCCAGTATATTCTGCCCAAATCCTTTGTGCTGGCATAGACAGAGAGAATACATTTGCATTAACTGCTACCACTTCTTCATTCTGTGAGTAAAACAGTCTTACTAAATCTAGCAAATGCTCTTCCCTTGCTAAATTCGCTGATACCTCACAGAATAACTCTAATTTATTACTGAGTGGACATTAAATATTTCATTTTATAAAATACTTCTAATATAATTTCAGGAAGAACTATGTTGATGAATACAAATTGGAATCAGGCAAACATTTTATTAAATGATTTTTTTTCTGGAAACACTATGCATAGAAAAGATTCACTTAGAGATGGATTCTTAATCTATTATTTGTTAAATACAAAGGCTTCTCCCTAGGGAGGAGAGCTACCAGAGAAAGCAAGAAAGAGGAATAATTTAAAAGTTTTCATAGAAGTTCTTTATGTACCTTTTAGCAAAAGAGAAGCTGCTCCATATAAGTCTGCAATTTTTAATGTCAATTAAACAAAAATTTTAAACATACATGCCTGTTTGCTTTGGGGAATTTGACTAAATGCAGTATGCCAGCTTCTTTTTCTGTTGGTTTTGGGTGTGTATCGTTACTTTACAAAGATTCACCATGATCTTCTGATCTTCAATCACCACAAAATAACCCCAAACTCACTAAATTTCCATTGGCAAAAGATGGCTAAAACTGTGGCTATCACCACAGTTCTCCCTTCTTAATGAATCCAGTAATTTGGGTTTTTAAAAAAAGTATTAGCCAAGCGGTGTCATATTCAGAGACCTTGTCATAGTGTCAAAAGTCAGGAGGTGCTGGCATTGCTACTATTCCACACAGTAAAATTTAGAGCTCAGTTCAGGAGTTTAAGCAAGTGTAAATTCTTGTCAGCAAGGGACAACATTTCCAACCTCACCCTCATGGGGCAGTAACATGGAAAAAACATTGGTACAAATAGGGCAAAAGACACGTTTTTTCCCTACCATTTTATCAAGTATCAAAAACCACACACACATCCCCAAAACAAAACAAGCAAAAAATGAAGGGGGAAAAAAAAGTTGCTGACTATCTTTGTCTTGAAGGAGTCAGCATCTTCTACCAAGGCATTATGTATGGTCATCTTGTGGCCTCACATTATTAGTGGTAGGGTTATTGTGTGCTCACTAGCCTTGCCTTCTTTGCTCACTTTTGTAGAGGTCTCTGGACTCCACACCAGTCTCCTGACCTCATCAACCCTCAAAACCCTCAAAAGACTTCAAAAGTCATGCATATCTGATGTACATTTCCCAAAAGTACTGCGTCAATCAGTATTTCAGTGAAGCTTTTATATGATCTAAAGTTCTGATGAGGTCCTTACTATCACTATCACAAAGGCAATAAACTTCACCACAAATGGCCTGAGCTCTTCACAGCTCACTTTAGCAGCTGAAAACACAAATTCTACAACTAAATACACTGAACTTCCTGTACTCTCAGTATGAGAGTAGCATGAGATCTGCAGATTGAAAGCTTCTCCTCCCAGCCTGTTGGTCTTCTTTCAGATTACAAACATTAAATATGAATGCCTTGTGTGATTTCTCATGTTATGAAAAAATGAGATAAGTCTTTCACAACAGGGAAAAGCTGACCCAAGTGTCTGAGTGAGGTCCTGTTCTGTCAAGGAGAGTTGGCTTCAGTCATGGCTGCCTTTATTTGCACAGTAGTCTTCTTATACAGGTTTTACTGGACACGGTTCAACACAAATTTCTCTAACTTTCCTGTTAAAGGAATTTCCAGAAGCATAATGCCCAGGCATTTACCTCAAGATTCAGGAATAGGGACACTCTCAATGAGATTACCAACACCATTTTTTCAAATGCTCTTTTGATGTTCCCCTCTCTGTCTGGAAAGAAAGCTATACTGAGAGGGACTACAGTCATCAGAACTGATTCCCCTTTTATCAAACCCTAAAGAAAGCTGTGAAGAAAAGCTCATGCCATGTCTTAGATTATACCTTGTTAGAGTTCACAGAGTGTAACCTCTCTGTCCAATTTCAGCAATTCATCAGTGCCTGTCTAGTCAACCTTGTGTGTCCCCTGGTCCTGCAGTGTAAAAAAAAAAAAAAAAATCCATTTAAAAATAACTCACTCTGAACAAGAGTAAGTCTGAGGGAGTTGTTTTGTTTTTTTTTAATTGCCAAATTATATTTGGGAAGATATTCATTATGGTTCTACCTCTCCAAGAAAGGATTAAAAAGACGATGTTATAAACAGTTGCAACTCTATTGAAACCAATGGTTTTAAAATTATTTATTCCAGCAATTAATTTATCCTATAGCATATATTACATAAATAGTTTTTAAAAAATATAAAACATTACCCAAAGATGTAATTAGTATTGAAAAGGCAAAATGGATTATATCACCAATTTTTTAATCAAAATTTCTGTATCATTAACACTAAATTTAATTTCTAGTGGCTTAAAAATGTTTGTGGTTTGTTTTTTATTTAAATTTACACTTTTTACAATTACAAACAAAAGTACTGACGCTGTCTTAGAAATCTATGGGACAAATGATTAACCAGAAGCACAATGAAGACAAATACTTTTAATCAGAAAAACACAGACTTGTATTTCTAAAAATCATATAAATTTGATAACTTCTTGCACTCTGCCATATGACATAATGGTGTACTACACAGCTATACCAGAAATATCTCTCCACTGCCTCTTGAAAGCATTGATGTGTCTGGAAGTTTCACAGAAATTCCAGTATTCTGAAAACTCATAGGAAAAATGTACTACGGGAGTATGATGGTGAATGTTTGTGAAATTTACAGAAAAGGAATTTGTGTGGCTAGCAGAAATTCTAAAATAAAAATGTACTCATTAAAATAAGTAAGAGATACTTTAAAAATGTATTTGCTGGGGAGATTAAATAATATCTAGAAAACACTTAAGGGCATATCACTATCCGCCTTTCCTGAAGAAGGTATTTTTTGACACCAGGCCACCATACTATCACCAGGATTTGTAGCATGTTAATATGCTTAGATTTTTCCAGTAAATAATGGTTTTGTTTCATCTTTTAATGATTGTGTAAACCAACCAGAAACATTCTACAGTAATAACATTATGACGAATCATAAAGCTAAGTAAATGAAGGCAGAGGTCCATGTGCAACAAATCTCTAGCACTCTGCTCTGGCTCAGAATTTCTTGGCCTATGGGTGCAGATTTCTACACTGCAGTACTTCCTTCAAACTGTATTTCACAAATACCTCCTTTCAAGTCAATACAGCAAATCAAGATAAGATTCTTCAGACTCTGCTTTCAGAAAATTTCTGTTTGACTGAATAGCCTGAGTATAAAACTGAAGTATATCATATCTCATATCTCACTATAGGTCTATCATGCATACTGGCAACTTGGGAGCAAAAAGATATCTCAAAAGTCCCACTTGCCTGGTGTTTGGAAGGGCAAGGCTGTCTGGTTTTGGTCTAACACTTTGTAAGCTGGCATTCAAAAATGGATAGAATACATTTCACGGCATCTATCAGCTCCAGGCCTATGCCAAGTGGAGTCTTCCCACAGCAGCTGGCTGTATCTGGAAGCCTTGCAGACTGCTCAGTTCACAAAATCTGCTAGCTGGTGCCTCACTTCAGAATAGACAATGCCAGAGTGACACCTGCTGATGTTACACCTCGTTTTTAACTTACCCATCTGAGCAGCAGGTCTGACTGGATCATTTGTCTATAATGCTTGTGCTGGATCTCTTAGGCTTCAAATGGGACACTGGTGACTTTGCTGCCCAGGTTTTAACCATCACCAGGATGTTTTATCACCTATGAGAGACAAAGTTAACTCAACAGCTTTTTCTTCTCACCACACAGTCATACCAGATGTGGACTGAGGCCAAGTATGACTTTAGGACTCAGTTTAGGACTCAGTGATATTTTTAACAGTATTTTTAAAATATTATTATTCAGGACACCTTTTTTTTTTTTTTTTTTTTTTTTTTTTTTTTTTTTTTTTTTTTTTTCTGGTGTCCTTAAGTATGGTCTATGTAAATACTGCAGTCTTTTGTGAAATCCAATATGTGTGGCTCAAGACAATATTACATTTGTTGCCTAGAATTTAGGCAACACTAGAAACTTAAACTGAATTAACTGATATTCAGTTTGCATTTCTGTTCTGCATTTCCTTAGGTGGTGCAGAACAGAAACAGGGGAAAAAACAGTTAATGGTTCAAAAGATCATTTATGGTATATACCACTTGCTGATGTCAAAACAGTTGACCCAAAACTCAGATTGTGAAACTGGGTACATTTTAGAACAAGAAAGACTGTCAGCACCCTCACTGATTTCTTGTCTTTTAAGGGGTGTTGCCTACATTAATGCAGTAGGTTTGGTTTGGGTTATAGGATTTTTGTTGCATTGGTTTTATTTTCTTCTGCTTTGTCTTTTGCATCTTATTTATAATATAATAAATTTAAGCTAATGATGTACTCAATTGGTCTTCCAGAGTTCCTTTCACTTTTTGCCCTGCTATGATAATTCCGGCCTTGCAAACCAAGAATAAATAAAGCCAAGAAAATTAATCAGATCTGTAATTTATCAGAGTGGTTTTTTCATTTTAGCTATACTTAAATTTTATATTTAGTATTTTCTGTTTTCATTTAGCTATATTTAGATTGCTCTTTGCATTGACAGAATATCACAAGTGAGTTTTATGTAAATATGCGCCACCTCTTAATACTGCAAGTGATGGATAAAGCTTAATCGTAAAATTTCTATATTAGTCACAAAAATTCTTTTTGTATTAATTTTTTTCATTCTCTTTGTTTATATGTGTGGGAATTTTAAGTGTATATGAACAGAAATAGCCAGAAGCTAACAGATACCAGCTTTCTGCATACTAAGAAAAGGAAAGGGGGCTGCCGGATGGAACAAATTGCTTCACACAGGGTAGAGTTTCAGGATCCAGCACCCAGAAAGACCAGTTTAATGTACTGGACAGGAGGACATGATAAAAGGCAATCTGAAAATGGGTTAGAAATGGGAAATGAAAACTACTGTATCTGTAGCCCTTTGAGGGACAAAGAATGCAAGAACAAAGTTAAAATAACATCTTTGACTTGAATGATGTGGTAAAGGCTATTCTGCCTCCAACAGAATGTATTAAAAGCACATTAAATCAGAGACAACCACAATTTTAACAGATGATGAAGAAATGCTTTGAAAATATCCTGGTAAAGCTGCTTTTTTTGATTACAATGCAGTGAAATCTTCAGGCCAAAATAGAAAGCGTTTGTTTTACTGTAGCCAGAATTTCCTGAATTACATTTTTAGGTGAACATAACATGTTACCAAGCAGAATTGTACTCACATTTCACTGATTTCATTGTTCTTGAGAACAGACTTATTTTTCACTTTCATGTATTGTAATGGTTAGACATCTCAAACGCAGTAACAATGATTTCTTCAAATCTATGTGATTTTTCAGTTCTAATTATACTGCATTTTAAAATTACGCATTTATTTCTCTCTGTATATGTATGTCACTGCATGTAGCAATATGTAAACATATAAATAAATGTATTTTCTTTAAGTGAACATTTAAAGCTTGAAAACAGTTTGTTTGGTTTTTTTTTAATAACAGTACATATAACAGAAATTAATATATCAGGCAGAAAATTATTCTTTATTTCTAACAATGAATACCACTGGTGTCACTGGCACTACAGTATATTCAGATAGTAAATAGAAGATACTACTCTCAAAATACTCTATGAATAACCCCACTTATTTGTATTCATGGCTACTTTGCCAGCTCCCTACCTCCATTTCAAAATTCAGGGCAAACAGAGACATTTAAATTAAAGGATCTGGAAAATTTCACAGTGTCTTGCTCATTCATTAAACTCATGCTGCCGCCTGATTTTTTGGAGCATCTCAGCTGAAATGATCATTGAATCTGTGCAGATTACTGGCCATATCACAGACATTGTACTTATTGGAGGGATTGGATACTGTGCATTTATGTATTCAATTCCCACAGCCCAACCAAAGAATAAGTTCCACATTTTGAAAGGATAAGAAATGCAATTTTTAAAATTTGTCAAGAAAATGCAGTTAGTACAGATCTTGCTGTCTTTTCATAATCTGAGAGGTTGGTCACAAAGTAAGAAAATGCAGTGTTAAGTCTTTTTCTCTTTTAAGCAATGCAACATGGCTGATGTAATTGCATTGGAAACCAGTGGGCTGCTACCACCCATATGTTTCTGAAACTGATCACATGTGAACATTTTCGGAACTGAAACCCACATAAGCTAACGTTTCCTGAGGGTTTGGAAATCTGCCCAGCAAATACAACCAAAGTAGAAAAACTAAAAATCAAAACAAAACCCCCTTAAAAAATAAATAAGTTAAAAACCAAACAAAAACAACCCCAAAACCAACCCTATATAGGAGATGGTTAAAGTACATTAAAAAATACATTTGAGTATTTTTAGGATAGGATGGTATCAAAGCCCACCACCATGATCTTCATATACAAAACCTACTTATGAGTATGGAACATCAGAAACCTTAGGGAAATAATGAGATTTCAGAAAAGATGATGATGATGATGATGATGATGATGATGATGATGACGATGATGAAGAAACATTCAACTAACTGCTTTGCATGGGATATTTTCATTTTAAAAAGCTGTTACTTGTGTGTCAGAACTCCCTAAGGTACTCACTCTCTGTTTAAGCTAAATTTATATGAACAAATAATAAATCCATAAATGTATTGCTCTGACTTTCAGTGTTATTTGCATATTTTAGCAGAAAACTTTTTGACTTCTTCTTCTTCAGTCAGTCTTGAAAAGTCAGATGGGTGTCTGAAGCACAAATTGTGCTTTTCAGTTTTCATCTCATCATCTGAGGTCACTGAAGGTGAATATTCTTTCTTAGCTGGAAAGTTAATACAGTCTTAAAGTACATCAGGCCAATCCCTTCAATTAATTGTGAACGTTCTGAGAAACTCTGCTCTTTGACCACCTACAACTGCAATTACTGGACAATTCTCAGTCTCCTACATGGCATTTAATGGTACCTGTCCCCTTTAAGGCGCAGTTCGTGACCAGAATAAAATGTACCTATCCTGCTGCAACAGAGAAATCGTTAACAAACACCTGCAGTAGGCATGCTTCAGATTGAGTCAGTTGTTTTGCACATCTCTTTTTATAGCCATTCCCATTGCATGTCTGAGTTGGAGTAAGCATTGGAAGTGGTTAGAAAAAGAATCAAAGCTTTGAATTCTATAAAGCACTGATTATAAACTTCAAATTGTTTAAGTGGCATGATGGTTAGGATACATTTCTCATCCCAGTTCTCTCATGCTGAATATAATTAAGCTGGACATATAAGTCCTACTGGTATCCTACAGAATCAGAAAGGATTATGTTCACGGAAAATGGAGAATTATTAACACTAACAAAATTAAATGAAAAAAATTATTTTACTAATTGATTTACCTTCTATTTCAAAATAGTTATACCATCTTCTAATGAATAATAGTCCATAATGACCTGTGATAGAATCTGTAAGCAGGTGGAAGAAGGGAAGTGATATTTGTTCTGCAAATTAAAGAATATGCAAACAGACAAGAAATAAAAAATCCAGACCAAAAAATGAAAATTTATCTCTCTGAAACAGCTCTTTAAGCAAGACATCAGGTTGCCAAGTACCACTTAGAAATTAGTGACATTTTGGAAAATTTTGCTTTTATGAAATGGGTCAACTATAAGTCAAGATGTTTAAAAAAAAAAAAAAAAAAAAAAAAAAAAAAAAAAAAAAGTAGATATATGATGGAACAACTCCATCCTTGGATCACCTCTTTCTGAGTCAGTGCTAAAGAGGAAAGCCAGACAAAGAGAAACACAGTGAAGTAACATTTTACTAACTCAAAAAGGGAAATGAACCCATTTTTTTTACTTCCATACATCGTGAGTGTTTTGCTTGCTGTTGCTGTTATTAATAGCTTTGTAACAGTTATATCCCAGCCTTATTCTGTTCACTGAAGGGAAACTGAAGAGTGAATGACTTAAATTCCTGAGGGTGTGAATTTCTGCCCCTTTCCAGGCACAAAAGCCTGTTATTGATTCTAAACATTTGCCTTCTGCTGTTTAAAAACAGAAAACAAAACAAAAAAAAAAACCAAAAAAACAAAAAACCACAAAAAAACCCAAAAGAAAACAAAAAACCAAAACAAAAAACAAAACAAAACAACAAAAAACCCAAACCAAAACAAACAAACAAACAAACAAACAAACAAACAAACAAACAACTACCACAGAAAACTGAACTTTTACTTCCACTTCTGATTATGAGAAGAGAAAGGTATTGACATTTAAACTCTTGCTTCATTTGCATCAACAGATGTGAGGAAAGTGTCTTGTTGATGAAGATATTCTTTTCTCCAACTCCGGATCAATGGCACTGCCATTGAAGATTGTGAACATGCTCCTGTTTCTCCTCCATCTCCTCCATCCGCCTAACATGCTTATAATGACATGGCAGGACACTATATTCAGTGCTAAAACATTGTCTTTTAAGACAAAGAGCCCTCAGTCACCATTATCTTCCTGATCTCTAATTGGTCATGGCAAACAGCATCTCTCCACTGACATCCTGGAAATATTGGTGGGAGTCCTTTTGCTAAACACAGCTCATAATTACAGATCCCAAAATCTCTTCCCAGCACATATTATATTTAGGAAGCAGAGGAGAGGTATTAAAAAGTACTTTCTTGCTTTCAGCAAACAACTTTAACAAGTCTGGTACATCTTTTCATCCTCTGTATTCCCCACTTCCTACCTAAAAAAATGGTGAATGCTTATATGTCTTCATTTTTGCACATGTGCATAAAATAATTTGGATCTAGTCTTTACTTTTATAACGCACTCAATATTTTTGTAAGCTCAAAGTTATCTTTTCTGATGATCTCTTCTCTGACATCTAGAAAATTCATAGAATTTATTGGCATTTCTTCCATAAATAATAAAATGCATTAGATGAAAGGCATGGAACCAGTCACAGGTTACTTTAGTCTACTATTGATCCACAGATTTGTGGCAGGCCCCAGCAGAAGTTAGGGACATTGTTGTTATCTGATTCTATCTAAGAGATTTTAAGTGGCATGAAACCAAGACTGACAAAGAGAAAGTCAACTACATCCTAGGCTGCATCAAAAGCAGCACAATCAGCAAGTCAAGAGAGGTTCCACTGGGGGTACTGCATCCAGCCCTGAGATCCCCAACACAGAAAGGTCATGGCTGGAGTGAGCCCAGAGGAGGCACCAAGATGACCAGAGGGATGGAGCACCTCTCCTATGAAATAAGGCTGACAGAATTGCAGATGTTGAGCCGGGAAAAGAGAAGGTTTCAGGGTGACCTAATTGCAGCCCTCCAGCACCTGAGGGAACTTAGAGGTAAGAGGGGGAGAAAATAGTTACAAGAGGCTTGGAATGACTAGCCATTTACAAGAACACATACTGATAGGAGAAGGGAGAATGCCTTAAAAGTGGGTAGGTTTAGATTACATGTTAAGAAGAAATTCTTTACAGTGAGCATGGTGAGGTACAGGAACAGGTTGCAAGGGCAGTTGTGGATGCCCCATCCCTGGAAATGGAAGTTCAAGGTCAGGTTGGACAGAACTCTCAGCAACCTGGACTAATGGGAGGTGTCCCTGCTCGTGTCAGGGGGCTGGAACTAAATGATCTTTACGGTCCCTTGGAAATCAGGCCATTTTATGATTCTATGATCGTGTTCACACATGATTTCGAGTATGACTTACAGAACTACAAAGGCAACTTTCTTGAGCACTCATCTAACTGTGTTCTTGAGTTATATATTGCTGAATTTTAGCAAGACATATTTACATGTTCTTTAAGCAAGTGGTCCTTCTACAAGTTAGTCATTGGCAGCTTTGTGACAACATATGAACTAAATCCAGTTCTGGCTCTAGCATCCTTCACCTTTAGAATTTGATTAAGTCATCTTGTTAACTCTTGGAGTAGCCATCTGGAAACTAATTCTTCAGCAGATGTCTTTCTTCCTTCACATGGGAGCAGATGATAGCAAAATAATTTCATACATTATCATGGACACTGATGGCAAAATACTTTCAGAAACTTTTTTGTTTCTTTCCATATCCCACATTGTCCTGATTTCAGTTAGGACAATGTTAATTTTTGCAGTAGCCAGGAGGACCCAGAGATTATTATATACACCCCTCACCACTTTTTGGGAACTGGGGAAGAGAACCCTTCTGGATCATGTAATGTAGCAGAGGGAGCAACTGGGTATTCCCTACTGTCAGGTATTCCACAGTGAGCAACCACATGTGAACTGTTCACCTTTTTTTGGTACACACTGTCATTAGTATTGTTGTTCTGTCCGTTGTCTCATTTCATTGCTGTTTCCAGTAAATTGTACTTACTTCAAATCATCATCTTTACCTTTTGAGCCTCTAATTCTCCTCTCTATCCCACTGCAGGGGTACATAGGGAGTGGGGAGTGATGAAACTGCATGGTTTGGAGTAATTCAGTGGGGACAATAAATTGTGACAATACTGTTCCTAAACAGAAACACATGTTTTCATGTCAGGGCACTGAAAATAGTAGTATCTTTGCTTTCATACTGAAACAAACTCTTTCCTGGGAAGAGTTCTTGGAATAGAGGAAGAACAAGAAAGAACTCACATAAAAATACAACTATCAGTTGTTTTAAAATTGCGTTCCTTTTAATATTATATGTCTTGAACAATAATTTTTTTTGTACTCAGTTCTACCAGTGCTAAAATGACAGATTTGGATTTCAACAACTCCTTTGTCCTTAATCAAAATACCCTAGGAAACAGATATAGATAACCCTAGCAAATCTATTTGAAGGTTTCTCTAATATCTCTATACTAGATAACTCTCTTTCTAGAATTTCTACCACTTCAATTTAAAATTTTCTTACTTTTATTGTTTTCTCCTTTTTCAACCTGAAAAACAAAAAAAAAAAACAAACAAACAAAAAAAAAAGGGACAATTCTACAGACAAGCAAAAATTACATTTTTATAATTATAAATTTATAATTAAAAAACTAATTGTAAAGTCACTCCACTATTCTGTATTGTGGAGTTATTGTATTGTGGAATGGAATCTTGCAGTCCTTATTTTCAAAGCTTTCTCTTATAATATTTCAAGAAGTCCAGAAAATTTGCATTAATGAAACAGAGAGTTTGGATTCTTCCTTTAATATTTATTATTATTATTATTATTATTATTATTATTATTATTTTTTATTGGCAGTTCATGACAGCAGACTTGGCCTTTGACAAGCATGTATTTTCTGACAGATGATTCATAGAGTAAGGTTTCAAAGAACTCTAATAAAGTTAGTAGTTGATATGTGCATGCAATTCTCCTTTAAAATCAAAGGAGAAGCAAAGAACAGCTGCTCTGAAAGGGCAGGGATGCTGTACAGATTGGGGAATGAAAGCAGGATGGGCAGTGGCCTCTCTGGCCACTGGGAAAGCAAGAAGGGCACGGCTAGTGGCAGAAATCAGGATCAGCTGAGAGCCTAAGAGCCAGATGGCAAGTCACAGGCTTGTGACACATCTGTTCAGATGGGCATAGACAAGAGAAAATTGTACGCAGTGATTGTATCAGGCTGATGCTTTGAAAATGTCTCTAAATTGCTATTAATGATAAATACTAATAATTTGTCTATAACTTTATAATGTAGAAATATGAGAGGAAGCCTTCGTTCATTCATCTTGAATCATATTGAGTTCCTTCACATTCATGTTTTTTACCAGATTGTCTTGGGTGGCAATGTAAGATGGTACATACAGAGGTATGTATTCTATTACCATCTGGTAAGGCCAGATAAGACAGTGTTATTTGTCTCTTCCATGACTCATCCCTCATAACTCTCTTTTGTAAGCATGGCCATTTTCCTCTTAATCTAGCAACAACTTTTTGAAGTCTACAGCAATATGTACCAAGGCCTCTGGCAGCTCCAAAGCTCCACACTTTGTGAAGAACAATGCCTTTATTTTGAGCATGTCCTCCCAATTTTAACTGATGCCCTTACTCACTCCATGTAACTCGATCTTTTATAGATCTCTATGAAATCTTTCCTGTTTGCTAGGTTGAAGAGGCTTAGTGATTTCCTCTCTCTCTTAACTGAACTGCTTTCAAGAAAGAAGCCCTCACTGTAGTAGCTATCTGCGTAAAGAGCTACATTTTACATACAAATGGAAAAGTGAGGACCCAGCATAAAACAGTTAAGTAGCAATATAGAAGGTTTTTCTACAATCATACAAGACTATTCTTAGCCAAAGTTTTTTCCCCCTTAAGTGATACAGAAATTCATTAACAAAATCATAAGGTCTGTGCTTGCCTGTCTACCTGACCTACCTAACCATGAGGGGGAAAATGTCATAATAAATTTGACTCAGAATCTACTTTTCATGTTTCTTTCTACTTTATCTCCTGATTTTCTAGCCAGAGAGCCACCTGAACTCTCTTGCTGTGGAATATGACAAACAGGATTTTTCTTCTAATTTTTGCATGATTCCATCACATCTTGGCAGCTGATTTAGGATGTAATCACACCCACACAAACACACACACATACACACTCACACACACACTCACACAGACACACATGCACACACTATGGAACTGCATAGTCATTCTAGACTACTTGTACAAAATAACAAATTTTTGTCAGCAAGTGTCTGGTTGGTAAATCATTTTCTCAAAAAAAAAAAAAAAACCAACAAAACACAAAAAAAAAAAAAAAAAAAAAAAAAACAACAAAACACAAAAAAAACAACAAAAAAAACCAACCAAAAAAACAAAAACAAAAAACCAAAACAAACAAACAAACAAAAAACAAAAAACAACCAAACAAACAAACAAACAAAAAAAACCCCCACAAACAAAAAAAAAAACACCACCAAAACCAAAACCAAACCAAGAAACCTCAAAAACCTCTTGATGTAGAGCATGAATCTCCTTTCCGGTATGAACTAGCCAAAATTAAAAAAACCATGTTTCATCTTGCACATGAAAATCAACAAATGTAATTTAAAATTAGATCATACATAAACATCTATGTGCAAATTTACCTTACATAATTTTGATTACATAAACATATGTAAAACTAAGAGTCTAATAATTTGACAGAAAAGCCAAATAAAAATGAGAATTAATGCCAAAAGAATTAATCCTCACAAAATTATATTATAAATCAGATGGGGAACATAAATTTTACAACAGAATATATAGAGAGCATGAAATGAAAGTTTTATTCTGGAAAGGTTAAGTAATAGTAGAGACAAGCCTTCTTGTCTTTTTCAAAGAAAAAAAGTGTATCTATCTGAAAAATTGAAACAAAATTATTCCATTTAATATTTATTTTGAATATTCAATGTATATATAAATATTCAGTGTGAAACTGTAATTCTCCACTGTGATGCAATATTTACAGGGAGTATCATCCAGGCTTTTGTAAACCCTAATTTTCTCCTCCATGTTAACATTCAGATCAGACTATATTCTACATAATCTATATAAATAATGGTTGAGAGAGACTTTGTGTTGTTAGACGTGTAGCTGAAGAAGAGAAGCCAAAAAAGCCAAGCAGGAACAGAATCCTAAAGGGCTATGCTGACACATGAACTGCAGGCTAACATGAGTGATTAAATTTTTATAGTTTATCAGCCTGGTTTACCAAACATGATTTCTGCTGCTGTCTATACAAGAAGACTGCTAGGTTTGTTAGTGCTGCTCTGGGGCAATTCATAGAACCAAAGATAATCTCACTGCACAATTTTGTTTCGATTTGCCTTAACACAGTTTATCAGAGGTGTGTGTCAAGGTTCACATGTCCCATGTGCAGGAGGCAACTCGAAGAAGCCTGGTCTGAGGAGAGTTTGCTTGGCAACCATTTCATATCTCACATGAGACAGGCAGTCAGCAGGGGAACACCAAGAATGCTGTACCCTCTGGAAAGGCTCTCCAACCGGATGGCAAAAAGTGTGTACCAATGGACTTCAGTGGTACTGTGGACAGGGCCAGGGGTCTCATCAGCAGGCAGACCCTGGGAGGGGCGAGGGGGTATAAAAGGAACTGCACCTCAAGCTCTGGGGGCTTTTGAGACTTGCTTTTTGGATTTGTGCTTTTTGCTTTTGGGTCCTGGTGAGTGGGGAGTTTTGAGAGTTGTCTTTTAGGCCTTTTGGCGAGTTTTTTGGCCTGTGTTTTTTTGGGTATTGTGGTTTTTGCCTCGGCCCCAACATGCCTTTTAGCTCTCCTTTTCCATTTCCTTCATTCTTTTCTGTCTTTGTTTTTAGCCCTCTTTGTTTTGGGCAATTCTTTTTGTTTCTCATTCCCAATCAACAGTTCTCAGATACGTTTGTCTCATTTGACTTAATTTCGTTCTAGACCATCTATTTTTAAAAGAACTCGCAGCTCCCCACAGTGGAATGTAACAACAGTGCACCAGGAAGCAGGACTTCATGAGGATATGAGATGATGGCGTCGAGGAACCCCTGGGCACACTTCCACTTAACCAGGAGCCAAGATCAAGAGGTGTGAGAATAGTCTGTCAGAAGTCTTGTAATTGAGGAAAAAAAAGGAATAAATAGGAACTTTCAAAAATGCTATTGAGTCCTACAGTACCAGGAACAATTTGGAGGCAGTGAGGCTTGGAACACTGGCAGTTTCCTTTGTTGAGGCTTACTTACAGTGAGATTGCAAACTACATACCATTCGTTTAGTATTGCATTTACCTAATTCTGGGTGAGGAACTGAACTCCAACATCACTAAACAGAACATGTTGCAATAGTCCTGTGAACCTAGCACATGGGCTATCCCCCAGTACGCACACCTAGCATGGCAGAATGGAGGTAACGGACCGTATAATCTGCTACCCAACACTCATGCCACAACAACGTATTCAGAGAGCACACTGCTGAGATCTCTGACAACCCCCCTGAAGCACCCAACAAAACAGCTGTTCCTGCATGACATCAAATGCAGTGAGAGATTCTACAAACACTTTGATAATCAAAGGATTTCACATGACTTAAATGATATCAAATGGACAGTGAAAATGCAGTGAAAAAAATCTGTCTCTGTGATGCTGCTAGGAAAATTGCAGACACGTGGAGCAGGAAAAGGACAGGAAGCCTTGCACTTATCCCACACAAGGAATTATAAAAAGGGACCTAAAAATTATTTCAGGAAAATGCTTCCCCACTGAGGGTGAGGAAATATGGAGACAACATGATGCCCATTAAGTGGTACTTCATTGATGATAGTATTATAAAATGCGTGTATGCATGCAACAGTTACAGACATCTGATTGCAGAAGTATTTTTTAACCCAGATGAAAAAAGAAATAACCCTTAGAAATGAGAATTTTTAGTCCTCATTTGAAGTCTTCTGAATAGCAGCTATCAACATATCTCCCTGAAGGAATGTTGATAAAAGGCTAATAAAGGACACAGCAGAATACGCTTTATGCTCACAGAGGAGATAAAGAATTTATGGAGTACAAAATGAAGCAGAAGGCTAATACAAGAGTTAAATTTCAACAATATTATGTCTGTAAAAGCTGCCTTCTAGGTCCCAGTTGGATGCTGTATTAATTTCTACAGAGTGTGAAATGCTAGGTAAGATATTGCATCAAAAGCAGTAGCTCCCAAGATAAAGGTAATGATCTTGGTAGGTGCTGTAGCATGTAACACTAGAGGGATGAACTGAACAAAAATAAACTTGCAGAAATATTATAAAAGGAATTGTAAACCCGGAAGTGAAACGGCAGCTGAATTTACATTTGGGAAATGAGAACTGAGGATATTTTGATTCTTCACCAAATTCTCTTCTATGAATAATATATGCAAGTATTATTAATTCACTAAGATATTATAGGACCACTCCATAATACTGCTTTAGAACTTACCCTTTATCTGGTGCTTTGCTGATTATTTCAAATTACTTTGTCTATCATGCTGTGTATGACGATATTCTGAATAAGAATATTTCCCTGTAAACCAGAAACAGCAATATTCAGTGTGGTAGTTTAACCCCACTGGGCAACTAACCCCATACTCATCTGCTCAGTCACTCCCTGCAAAAGAGATGGGTGAAGAGAATCAAAAAGGTAAAAGTGAGAAGGCCAGTGAGTTATGATAAAAACAGTTTAATAATGAAAATAATAATAGAAATAATACAAATACCAGTGCTAATATTAATATTATTTTAGTGAAAAGGGAAATAACAAAGAGAGAGCAATAAAAGCCAAAAAAGACAACTGAAAACAAACATTCAGCATCAATCAACCAAAGGCTGGCTAGCCCCTGAGCAGCAACCCTCATGGCAACTTCCTCCCTAGTCTGCTGAGCACAGCAATACATGGTGTAGGATATCAATTTGTTCAATCAATGCCAGCTGTCCTGGCTGAGTGGTCTTCCTATTCATGTTAAAAAATAAACACTAGGGGAAAAAAAAAAAAAAAAAAAAAAAAAAAAAAAAAAAAAAAAAAAAAAAGTAGAGAGAGAATAAGAGTTTGTCAAGTTAATTCTTGCAGTCTTCTGAATCTCTGTTGTTGACACAACTCCCAGTTAAGACATCCAAGAAAGCAGATGCAGTGTTGAAATAAACTCTGTAAACCCATCTGACTTTTCATAGAAGTACACTAGCCTTCTTTTGGATTGCAAAAATTGTAGCCCAAAGCAGAAGTTAGTATTTTATTTTTAGACAATACAAATTAGCTTGGGCATAGAAGGAATTAATAAGTTCCTCTGTTTAAAGGTTTAAAGAGGTAGTTGAACTCTCGTCTTCACAACTGCTGATACTAAGAAAAATTAATCATAGAATATTTAATATCAATGCTTACTTTATAGATAAATTGATGCCTTAACTTAAAAAAAAAATAAAAGCTAGTAATCACTTAGAGGAATGTACATAGTTAACAGAACATGAAGATTTATTTAATTTTTGGGAATGGTCTCATACTTCACTGAAAGAGATTAACTCATTAACAACTCAAGCAAGCTACAGTTTTGTCATCTTAATCAAGTCCCTATCTAAATAGAATTAGTTTATTCCTCTATTTTTGTGTCTTTCCTCAACTGTTTATATTAAAAAATGAACATTAGTATATGATTATAGAAGTCTATGAATAAGAAACCCATGTGTCAAAACGTATGTCCAACAACACCCTTTGGTAGGGTATTCTTTTTACAGTGTGATCTACCTTCCTAAATGCTGTAACAGACATGGCTCCACAGGTAAATCTGTATTTAGACTTTAATTCATCCAGCTGCAATGAAGAAGAAATTGCTGCTCAAATAATTTCAGCTTTTTAGACATTAGACACTTAGCCTAAACTGTTTCCAGTTTTTAAAGAGAGAAAGAATAAAGTGTGCAGAAGATGAGTTTTTCCAGTTAAGTAATTGGTCATCTTTCAGCACAGCATTTTTTCTTTGTTGGATTCTAGATGACTTGTCTTTCCTAGACACACTTACCATTTACATAACAAAAGATGTCTGGAATTATATGGGACGAGTCTCGCCCTTTCTGTGTGCTGTGGATTAACACAGAGTCTTCATGCAGAATATGAACTGTGTAAATTTGCATCACAATGTCACAAATTATTCTGCTTAAGCAGGTTACCTCCAAGCATGACACACTCATTCTATCTCTTAGAATTTTGTCCCAACAGATTCATATTTTCACTCAGGCGTGAGATTACAAAACATGGAACAATGCATTATTCCAGTACTATTGCTGGAAGATGTGATGGTAATAGAAGAAATCTGCAAAAAGTGATGTAGTAAGTGTACATGTATTGGGTTCACTGGAACACTTTCCAGTTTATTTTATGCAATTTGTAACTTCCAGATACCAAAATATCACCCTGAGAGTATTTTTAGGTTACATCCCTTTAGCAAAATAAGACAAAAAAATTACTCTATGTGCAATCAGGAAAGAACTAAGGATTGGGAACATCCTGTGGCTGGGGATAGAAGTGCTGTAAGTTGCCTGCTGGAAACAAAAAGAAATCTATTATATATCTCTATTAATCTCAAATTCACTGTAGAAGTAAAACTTAATATTAGAAAATGAAACCTGGAAGGAGGAGAAGAGGTCTTCTGTGCCAGGCTTCTTTCTCAGAAGAGGATTGGGTGAGGTATATGCCAGAGAATTGTTCTGTAGACTTTAAGAGACAGTGAATCCAAATCTTGCCTATATTATTTATTGAAATCACTCACTGCCTCCTTATTAGAATTATTTTCCTTATTTCTATCCTTGACATTTTTGGCTGCAGTTTAAGCATATTATTTCTCATCCTATTTTTCAAACAGACTGTATATGTTGTTTCTTTTCCTTTTCCATACTCCTTCAGTTACATAAAAGGCCATTGTCTTTAGTTGAGTCTTTTGTTCATGCTATTTTTTTCATGTTCATGTTCATTCAGGTCATGGCTCCCAGATCTTTTACCAGTTCTGTGGACTGGACTACCTCAAAATCACTCTGCTCTAGATAGTGTCTTTACATATTTCTGGAAATGCATGTGCTCACAACTGAAAATTGCAGTCTAGACACAGTTATAGTAATTCCGTTTAAAGTATTCCAGATGCCTAGATTGTTCTCCTTCTCTTATATTTCAAAACCATGTATTTAGTAGTATCATAATATTTTAAATTCACACTGAGGCTTTTTAAAAATGTAGTATCTTGATCCCTTTCAGAGCAACACTTACCTTTAGCTGGCTCTTCCTCAAATCTGCTATTGATGCTCATTCCTACATGTAGTTTCTGGTATTTCTTTATGTCAAAAATTAAATTAGTTTTCCTAAACATTCCTCCAATCTGTTGTCTGTTTTGAAATCTAATACTATTTTCCAACCTTTCCAGCCTTCCAGTTTAACTTCATGCACAATTTTCATTAAATCCAATTCATATTCAGGCATAATTGGAAAATTAATCACAATTTGTCATTTTGAAAGAAAAATTACAATGCCAAGAACTCCACTGTCATGCGAGCAAAAGCCTGAAGCTCTGTGTAATGTACTCAACCACATCTTTCTAGGTATATGAGATAAGGACTGTAGAAGTTGTCACGGCTGTTAAGGATGCTCAAACCACCCTATGGCTCTTTGTGTTCTTTTTTTTCCTAATGTCTTGGTTTGAAAAGACAGGTATCTGCTAGAGAGAGGCAGGCCTCTCTAGGAATGGGGAATTCCAATCCCCTCCCTCCATGTTATTATGATTCGGAAGACTGAAAAAAAAAATTCAGTCAGAGCTATGGGGAAAGGAATAACAGTACTTTAGTAGTAAATATAACAGGACAGGCAAAAAACAACAGCAATTATAATAATAATAATAATAAACAGAACCAAGAACCCCAAGGGGCTTTGTCTCACAAAGACAGTCTGATCTCTTGGGACCCCAAGAGCACCAAGCCGAAATGGTGGAAACTCTGGGCTGATGGCTGGAAACAGTGGTTTGTCCCCAGCAGGCAGGGGGGTGTCCCGGCAGGTGAAGTGAGCACTGCTGAAGAAGCCACAGCAGCTGGACCTGGGCTGACCCAGATCCAGCAGGGCAGGCGAAAAACTCTGAACTCCCGGACCCTCCAGCAGACGATAGAATTCCCAGGACCGAACCCCTCCATTAACCATGGACTCCACGCAGCTAGCTGTCGCTTGACTGTCCCCTCCGGAAAACCGAGAGCTGAGAGACTACTACCCTCAGCTCTCGGGAGCATTTTCCTCCCCCACTAAACTGTGATCCACTTCTTTTATAGGGGGCAAGCACCCTTTAAGCATCAGTATTTAGTCTCCTAGCAACTTA
>JANEHK010000075.1:1809686-1820378 GCA_025960845.1 Tachycineta bicolor | reverse complement strand
TCTTCTTCTTCTTCTTCTTCTTCTTCTTCTTCTTCTTCTTCTTCTTTCTTTCATGGTAGCACTCTGAGCTTTTTAAAAGGTCAAAGCAGAAAAACCTTATTAGAGGAAAATTATGACATGTGAAAAGATCACCAAAGACATGAGAGTCCCAAAAAAAAAGGTGCTGTATAAAGTGATAGTAGATTCTTAGCATCAGTGAAGAATGCTTTTTTAGTGATGAATGCTCCTCCATGAGCTCAGTGTAGAAACTTTTATAGAAAAGCCCTGAATAGAATATGAATGCTGTGGTACTTTTCTAAGTACCTATTTGCCTTGTAATATGGCAGTAATTGTGTTGACAGGTTGAGTAGTTTTTCCTCAGGAAATATTTCAATAGATAGAATGCCTGGAGTAGTCTGATTATATCAGAATGTCAGATGCAATTTAGAGTAAATGAGGGTATTTCTGGCATGTTTCAGTGGAGGAAGAAACGTCTTTCTATCTGTCCTTAGTATTGATGAAGATGACTCCAGAAAGTAAACCTGTAGGCAAATATTATTTAAATCACAGGGGTTTTAAGCTAACAATGATTTTACATGCATTTGTGATATTTTTTTCAATTCATTTTATGAATGACTCCTTGATACATGAGGGGAGATAAATGGTGTTTTCCCTAAACCTAGTAGATGAAATACCAATGCCACCTATTTAGTAGGCAATTTTTTGTTCTGATATGGCTGAAATGCTGAGGATTCACATGAATGAAGGCAAAAACTGTTTCCTCTTAAGCTGGGAAAGATGCTAGCTAGGACACTAACTTTCATAATAATGATAAAACACGAACCTGTTACAGATTGGACAATCCCAAAGCTCATTGATCATATTGTTAAATCCAGGTTTTGAATTACCCATCAGAAAAGTCTTCTGGGCCAAAGCTACCACATTCCCTATTGTTCCCAGTCAGATTTTAATTAAGCTGTATTTCTTGTAAAGAATACACCTCAGTGTTTAAAAACCTTAGCAAAAACACCATTGTTACCTAAAAGCATCACAGTAAATCAAAGATACCTGAAACAAGGAAAACCTTCTTCTGAATTTGCTTCTTAAACTGAACTGCTAAAATAAAATATGAAACTTGACACACAAAACAAGTATTTTTACTAGATAGAAGTGCTAAGGAAATAGCCCAGTGTTGAAGAAAGAAGAAAAATGAGACTTGCTAAAAACTAACACATACTTCGTGTATCTGTCAGCACTGGCTAGGAGCATGTGTGGAATAAGAGGAAAGACTTTGGAGATGATGAAGACATATTTTTGGAGTCTGAAGTACAAGGCAAAATACACAGCAGCATGGCTTAGATTTTCAGTAAAAGGTTGCAGAATTCAGAGACGAGTGTTTGATTTTATGAGGAAAACTTTTCATGGGGAAGCTGGAGAAAGCACATGTAGAGGGGGCCCCAACCATTAGTGATGGAAATGTTGCTGTAAGACTGTAAGCTGATTAGAGATACAGTAGGTGCAGACTGAGACACTGTGCCCTGAACATCGGTACTCTACAAGGGCACTTCCCTGAGGAAGGTCAGCAACTCAAAGAAATATAAGCGTCACTTTTCCCTTATAGATAGTACAACAGTACATCCCCTTCAGTGTGATGAATGGGACATTGTTTGACGATGTCTACAAAAGTTGCTAAATCACCAGTATTGCCTGTTGAATTACTCAAGATTTCAAATGTTTTTCAGTAGGTCAGTAAGTTCACATTAGTGTCCTGATCAAACTCCAGTTTGTTTGATTCTTTTGATAAAATTATGTTCTGCTGTGTTTCCTGCACTAATTATTTCCTTTCAGACACTTGCTGTGTTCTTCCTTTGTTTCTGCATAATTTGTTCATAAAAACTCCTCTCCTAAGGTGTGGACAGAAATTAAATCTTCATGTTTATGCAAAAAGGTAAAGGAGACTTTTAGGGGTAATCTTCTAATGGTCAAATTAAGACCACCATTCAGCTGCCTACACACATTGGAACGTGATTTTAAAGGTGCAAAAATGAGAACAGAATAGAAATTCAAATCCATTTTCTTTGTTAAATGTCTTCAAATTTGGTTTCTTTAAAAGTGAGGTAGTAGCAATGGATTTATAATACTTCAATGCTAATTATGTCAAAGTGTACATCAGTTTGGAACATACCTTTAAGGTTCTCCTTAAACCCTGAAACTACCAAAATATTTAATATAGTACATCAAGTCACCATCAAATGTTTATTTCTAATTCTATGCATGCTGAATTTCTTTTAGCTTTCAGGTGTGTCACATAAGTTGAAAATCTAGAGGAGAATCTTAAAAAACTTGTACTGCTTTTGCCAGATGCATACATTTCATTCCAAGAATCCTAATTAAATAGGAGCTTCAGAAAAATGCACATTCATATTATTCTTTTATTATTAATGTTCTTCTGTGTATAATTAGAGAACTGATGAAGTTCCATGGGTGCTTAAAATAGCACCCTGTTCCAGAACAAATTTTTTCATTAAGCATATTTTCATCACCCAACACTGTCTAGTGAGCCTTACACATACATATGCATGCAAGACATTTACTTTAAAGCGTACTTCTTAATTTTTATGCCCTGCTCACAGAATAGGACTTTGAAAAATGAGAAAAGGTGAAAAAATAACTGCTCAAATAAAAATAAAAAAACTGCTCAAATAAAAAATACATTTTTTGTAGCTGTCTTTGTAACACTGTTTCACCACTACACAGCTTTTGATCTTCTGTCACATTTCAATCGTTTCACCCATGGAGAAGTGAAATACCTAATCAGAACTCCTGAAGTCTCCCACCACACTACTGTTTGGTCTATTTAGAAAAATTCATATTCCTATTTAATTTTTTTTTTAAATATATATTAGAATGGAGATCAGTACCTTGGTAATATTATACTCTTTGCTAGGCAAACTTCTCAATAGAGCAGTTATTATCCCTTTATCCTTTTCTAGATGTGAGTTAAAATAGAATTAAACTAAGTAACAGTATGGTTAGCACAGATTCTTTTCTAACATCTTCCAGGTGAGTTTTCCTTAGTTTTGCTCCTCTGTTTTGAGAGAATGTTTTGCTTTCTAGTATGCATGAAATATGTGAGGTATAAACTCTTGTGCGATGTCAGGAATACCCTGCTGGGTTGGTGAGGGAAGCTGCCTGAGGGGAAGTGGGTACCTAATTTTGTTATGTATTTGTGTAATATTTTTTCTTTCATGTAGGAGAAGCCTGATATTTGCATGCATTTGTAGCTTCCTTAAAAGTCAAATTTAGTGACTAAGGGGAGAGTTGCACTTAAGACCCTCTTTTGTTGTTATACTCAAGCGCCTCTCTTGGGTAGCCAGCTGCACTTCCTTCAGCACTCTTACGGGTAAAGCCTTACATTCAACCTCAGGGGGCCTAATCTCCATTTTACAGCTTCACCTTTGTAACTGCACTGGTTTGAAAAACACTGCACTCTCTGTGCACCCAGAAAAACTTAGAGGAGGAGAAAACTTAATTCAAACATTTTCTTCTACTCCATTACTGATTCTATTATACTCCCAAAAAGAAGGCAAGATTTTGAATTTCTAACCAAAGATAACAGCCATCTCAAATTCAGACATTCTTCCAAAATTGTTTAAGAATTTTTTAACCATTGTCTAAAATTTTTTTTTGTTTATTTGCCTCTGTGCATACCCAGGAGATGCTGCATCAGTCCAAGCATTTACTATCATAGCTAAAAACTAAATATGCTTCACATATTAGAAAATGGGGCAGAGAAGCCTGGCCTGAAATCTACCAACGGTAACTTATTTTGTGAAAGCAAATCAGGCCATTGTTTTCTGAAACAATTATAAATAAATAATTTGTGATATAGAAGAGATCATAAGAAACCTTCTGCTGTTTTTTTCCATAACTCAGAAATATTCTTCATATTTTAGAAACTTGTTATATAGCAGGCCTTCTCATTATGAAGATTTAAGGGACAGTCCCTCACCAGTACCATCACTGATATCTCATCTAAATTGCAACCAGTGGATTTTCATCTCCTCCCCCCCCTCACCCCACCTTCCTTTAAAGAACTTGTTTCGGGGCAAATCATCCTGAAGAGCTTTTAGAAAATACTGAGATTAATCTGAAACAAAATAGTACTCTGAGGAGTAGCCTGATCTGAAACACACTGTAATTAAAATGAATTTAAATTTCAGTATCCATAAAGGTTTTTGTAGCTAGAGATGATATGTTTATCCCCTCTAACCCTGTCCCCCACCCCACTTTTATTTTATTAGCTGTTATTTTTGTTCTAAGATCCTTTATCCTTTTTTAAGTCTGAAGCTAGGTGTATGGCAAAAAGTAACTTAAATTAAATACATTCATGAAAATAATTTTTTTCAGATGAAGAGTGTGGTGATATTTTTCCATTTGATATTTGTTCAGTATGTATTACTGAGGTGTTTTGACCAGGCACTGCAGTGCAGTACCATTCTTGGTGTGAGACACATTATGGGAGTATTCCATCCTTTTCTCCAAGTTGTACATTGCTGGTGAAGAGCCAGCATTGAGCAGTCAGCATCCAAATTGTTTCCTTACTAAAAACCTAGTGGTAAACCTGTTTTCTTCCAACATTCCTGAAAGTGGTATTGAAGACTTGGAGTCTGCCTTCCAGGACCATTTTGCTAGAAGCTGGATGGTGTATATTCATCTCCTAACCATCAGTATATGTGGTGCATAGTGGAGTAAAAAAAAATGACATGGGGGTGTGTGAGGGAAACAAGTAAACAGGAGTGAAGGAAACAGAAACTAGAGCATTCAGAACACCCATATTTGTAATGACTTTCAGATTAATAGAATCAAAGAGTCATAGAAATATTTAGGTTGGAAAAGATCCTTAAGATTATGAAGTCCAACTGTAAACCTAACACTACCCAATCCACTACAAAATCATGTCCCTAACCACCAGTCTGTAGTCTTTAAATCCCTTCAGGGATGGTGATTTAAACACTTCCTTGGGCAGCCTGTTCCAATACTTGGTAACCTCCTCAGTGAAGAAATATTTGCTGGTATCCAAGCTAAACTTCCTGAGTACTACACGAGGCCATTTTCTCTCATCATCTCACGCATAGGAAGCGATTGATTCCAGTCCTGCCTGGGGAGTCTGGCCCATGCCACTGTCCCTTGCAGAAGACTTGTTCTCCCCTGTGCTTTCCCAGATGCCTGATACCATGTCCTGCCAAGAGAGACATACAAAGTTGTTGGAATTCTGTAAAAATAAAAACCTCACTCAAAGTGATGGGGCTTGCCTTGTGCTAGGGAGTAGAAAAGTCAGGGAGTCATCAGAAAGCTGTGCAAGTGAGGATATGACAGAAGAGTCTCCTGATGGCTCTCCTTGAAGGCTTGAAAGCAGCAGCTGCAAGACAGGGCAGAGAGATGTGAGGCTCAACTGGCCTGTGCCCCTATCTCTGCAGTCTACTGGAGGGCAGGGAGAGATGGCAGGAATGGAGAGCAGGAGGAAAGCCCTGGTCTCCTCCACATCTCCAAAGTGCACAGGCTGAGATGTATGTTGCATGTGGTAGGCTCTGGCAAGATGTCAGGAGGATTTGGGAGAAGAGCTTGTATATCTACAACCCTATGCCCCCATACCCTCCCCCAGTCACCACCAGCTCAGTGTACCTGGGGGAGATGATCAGAGAAGAAAGAGGAACTTTCTGGGAGTGTTCCCTGCTACCAATGCACTGGCACTCTTGCACCTACTGTCCCTGGACAGGCTCCCGTGGAACCTACAGCACTGTGCAGCTGGGCTGGGGAAGGGAAGCACATTGTGCAGTGCCAGGACCCGCTACTGTCCCACATGACAAAGCTGGTAGAGCAAACCAAGAGTCCTGATGGAGCCTTCATGCCTTGTGCATGCACCTACAGGGTCTGAAAAACATCCTGGTCAAGGACCATCCTTCCATGGTGACATCACAAGGGTGTGAGATGCTGCCTAGCCAGGAAGGCAGATGCTCTAAAAGTGGCAAAATCTGCTCCACAGGCCGTTTCCCTTTGTTGAGCTTCATTAAGTTCCTTTTGTTCGAGTTCCTTAGCCTTTCCAGGTCCCTTTGAATGGTATCACAGCCCTGTGATCTTTTAGCCACTGTGCTGTTTTGTATTGTTTGTGAACTTGTTGAGGCTGTTTTCTCCGCACTCTCCACCACATGAAAATCTTAAGTAATATTGACGCCAGTCCTGACCCCGGGTTATGATACAATTAGCTGGTCTCCAAATGGGCATTGTATTATTGATTGCAATCCTCTAGCACTGCATTAGGTTACTGAATTACTCTATTCCATTTGAAGAAAGCTTTGTCTAGAGTCAGAATGGTCATTTTGCATACAGAATAAACATGTGATGGTGACTAACTGAGGACTGCCTTCTGTATTTTTGGTTACAACTTTTTTTTTTTTTTTGCAATTAACAAGCAATGTTACTAGACTAGTATGGAACTTAAACCAGTAACTTTTTGTTGCAGATCACAAGAGTAATAAATAATGTGCTGCACAAAGTTCTATTTTGAAGGGTTGCAATATCTTTGCAACTTTGATATGTCCTGTCATGGGTTAGTACAGTTTAGTTTTTAGTCATAGAGGAATGTGGAGTGATTTTCTGGGTCAGGACTTAGGAATTGCTTTAGAAAGGACAGGGATTTATCAGAGGGTTAGTTAAAATATTGGCATCTGTTTTGACTACTGAAAATTGTTGACTATGACTTTGGGAGGTACCATATAAAACCCCTTGATTTCCTGCAGGTCGGCCCTTTTCCTTCTTTCCTTTGGTGAGAGCGAGACAGGTAACATTGAGCTGGGCCTGCTGCTCCCCCATTTTGGGAGGGAGCTGGCCTGAGGCCTGGCTGGATTCCATCGGCTCCTGGGTGCGGGGGAAGGAGAGGTTGCTGCTTTACGACAACTACTTTCTCCAAACTTCCCTGGAGCAGGGAGAGATCTCTGCTGGGCCCCTGATAAGGGCTATGGGCACCCTTTAGGCTGAGGCCACCCCGATTTACACCGAGGGGTGGGCTGAAAAGGCATTTGTGATCCTGCCTGGTTTTTTGTGATTCCGGACTGCCCGGGTGCTCTGATCTCTGATGTTTCTGTGTGAGTCCTTCCTCCCTCACCAGCATGGCCTTGAACGTCTAATACCATGAGCTACCAATGAAGAGAAGGACTCTGGGCAGATTTAACCCTTTCCCGGCCACATGAAACTTCCAGAGCTTGGCCCTTCTCTGAGAGAGAAAAGAAAGGGACAGAGTGAACATAAAGAAGGAACAGCATGAAGTCAGTAGAGCGAGAGTGAAATGACTATTAAGACAGAGGGTTGAAGAGTTAGTTGTCCATTCTTATTTAAGCTATAGAAATGAACTCTAGATTATTCCTTTAAATCATAAGTAAGGTATGCATTTGGGGAGATGATTGTTTAGATTTGTGTGTAGATTTGAACAAAAGTGTTTGTAATAGACTAAGTAATATTAATCCTATAAGATACTTGAACAAAGATAAAGATGAGAAGCCCTCTGTGCCAGTGAAGAAGTGAGAAGATATCTCTGTACCTTAAAATAAAAAATCCTTTGCCTTTAGAGTTATTTATCTTTAAACAGTAACACCCCAATATGCAAAAGTCTAAGACCCATGACCCATAAGCAGCTTAGAAACCTGCTAATAAGAGGGGTCACAAAGGCTAGTTTCTCTGGGTGGCTGTTTTTATGACAGTTATAAAACCATTACATCTCCCTTATTTGGGATGGTGGGAGACCGGATGATCTGCACAGCATGTGGTTTGTCATGACTGTGCCCTGTATAGTTTTCTATACTGTATGTATGAGCCTTGTTGACTTGACTTTGTGTTCCTCTCCCTCTTTCCTTCCCCACATCAACCCTTTACATATTCACAGAATAGCACAGGTAGTTCTCTACTGTTTTTTGACACAAACACAGTGACAGCAAATCAGCCCTGTTGGATCAAATATGAATTAAGGAGTAGGCGCAGACAGCTCTGTCTGCTGCAGGACTGACAGGGAAACTGTCAGTCTGAAGTGCTGTGTGTCAAAAGGCCCTACATTGACTCCCATTCCTCAGTTACACCTTTGCATTATGGACCCTCCCTTTTTACATAGTTATCCATAAAGTCTTTTGCACTTTTCTTCATGTAACTCAGTCGCACGCTTTGGCCAGCTACAAGGCAAGTGTGGTATTAACCCTGTTCCCATATAGCCTGAACTGTTTAATGCTGATTCCACAGATTGCTGCATGGCTTCCTTAAAATCATGCTTAATTTTATTGTGAAGGGCTCATATTTTAGCTCCTATGTTCTTCCCAACAACAGAAGCAGAAACTGGCCTTCTGATCATTTTGTCCACTTCTAGCCAAGGTGCTGGGAAGTAGGAAAACAGAGCTGCTGGGATTTAGAAAGGGAACTTCTAACAAGATAAAAATAAAAATGGGATCTTCACTTTAAAACATTTTTTTTAAATTGTCAACATATGTATCACAAACAATTGTATTACCAAAATTACCTCAAGCTATGCCGGGGAGGTTCAGGTTGGACATCAGGAGAAATTTCTTCACAGAAAGGGTCGTTAAACATTGGAGTACTCTGCCCAGGGAGGCGAAGAGTCGCCATCCCCACAGGTGTTCAAGAAACAAGCAGACAGAGCACTCAGTGCCGTGGTCTTGTCGACAAGGTGGTGATTGGTTCAAGTTTGGACTCAATGATCTTAGAGGTCTATTCCAGCCTAAATCATTCTGTGATTCTGTAAACGTACTGCAGGTGAACTTCCATCTTACTGGTTTATCCTCTTTTTTCTACTGATGTCTGTGTCTTTGTATTTTCAGATATAGTATTCTAGGTTTGCAACTTGGAAAAGAAAAAGCCATGGCTTCCAGCGCATCAAACCCTGCTAACCATTTGCCATACTTCTTTGGTAATATCACACGTGAAGATGCCGAGGAGTATCTGATGCAGGGAGGAGCAAGTGATGGACTGTTCTTGCTCCGCCAAAGCCGGAATTACCTGGGGGGCTTTGCCCTATCCTTGGCCCATGGAAGGAGGGTTCACCACTACACCATTGAGAGGGAGCTGAGTGGCTCATATGCTATTGCAGGAGGCAAGTCGCATGCCAGTCCTGCTGAACTCATTAACTATCACTCAGGGGAAGCAGATGGCCTTATCTGTCTCCTGAGAAAACCTTTCAACCGGCCACCAGGCGTTGAACCCAAAACAGGACCCTTTGAAGATTTAAAAGAGAACCTCATCAGAGAGTACGTCAAGCAAACTTGGAACTTGCAGGTAAAACCAGATTGATCTCACCATAAAGTAATCTTTGAGCTAGGAGAAAAAGAGATTGCAGTGTTTGTTTCCAGCTGTTGCTGCTGCTAGGTAGTATCTTTTCATAATGAAATTATAGCTGTTTGAGTTTTAACAGTGAGGGTTTTTTCTCCCCAGGACATGCAGTAACTTGGCAGTAAGTGTAGTTTTCCTGAAATTAGAATTTCTACATTGTCCTGGGCTAACATAATCTTATCTACCTCTGAACTAACATATGTCGTCAGATTGGACAAAAAAATTAACACATGTAATGAACAAGATACAGAAATTGTTTGCTTCATTGTTTTTAATTCTGATTTTTCATGCATTGGTATGCAGGCAGGTATGGTGATATGATGGCTTATTTTACATCCTACTCTCTTAGCTAGCCTTGTTTCTGTGATACTAATTTAGATTATGTCCAAAACAGAAATTGTTCCTGAAAGAGAACAGTTTCTACACTGCAGAGCACTGCCTATATATCTTCAGTGCGGCAGGGGTCAAGCAAGAATATTGCACGTGAGGACAAGATGTTGGATTTTTTTCCTGAGAATGACTATGAAGAAGCCAGTCTTAACATGGAAACACTTATGTGTGAGGCAGCAAAAGGAATATTATTTCACCTTGAGATGCTATGAGTTACCTTTGTGAACTCATGAAGTTACACATGGTTTCTAATCTCTTCTGCTTCTGGCAAGGAACCCTGTGAATTTTGCTCTGTAGAATATGTGGAGCAACCCCCAAACTTGGAAAGCCTGAAACTTATACAACATTTCTATAACTGCTGAGGTTCATAGTGTCTTTTCTGATGAGTCTGAGCTCAGTCTGGAGGGAAGTTGATGAACTCTGGTTAAACACTGGGGAAACTAGTGGGATTTCCCTTAGATTCCAGGCAGGCCCAATTTAGAAGTGGTAGATTGCAGGCAAGGTTAGAAATGTCTAAGTTAATATTACTCTAAATAAGAAACTCTAAAATGGGGACTGTTCTGTCTGGGAAAATTTGCATTGATGTCTTTTACATAGACATGCTGCAAGAGTGCAAAGCACATTCAGTTTATTTTGGTACACTGCCATAGGATATGTAATTTGGAGGTATCTTTGAAATCTCAGACTGACAGGAACTCTACTTAGCTATGTCTCATTAGCATAACAATCTTACTTTATTTTAAGTTTAAATACTGATATATCCATGGTTTTATTTACTGGTTAATTTTCCTTCTTTTTCTCAGAGGTAAATGGGGAACCCTGGTTTTGTGATATTTATATTGCCACATGTTAGTTTCTGGTTTAAAATCTTTATAGCAACCAGGCCTTCACACACAACAAATATGTGCAGATTTTGGATGTCTCAAAAGCAGTCCC
>JANEHK010000075.1:1742186-1804686 GCA_025960845.1 Tachycineta bicolor | reverse complement strand
TCAGGGATATTAATTAATGATGGAGTTCCTCCTGAAAGTGCCAAGCAGTTGCTAGGCTTAGATGACTGTAAAAATTTTTCAAGATAAATGGCAATATACAGACAATGAACAGTGTTTCTGGAGGTGCTGTCTTCCTCTCCACAGCAGCCTGGATGATGCCCAAGACTCTTTGGGAGATTTGTTTACTGATCTTTACTTAGGTATGTGTTGGGTGCCACTCACAGACCAGTACGGCAGGGTTGTGGCTCCTTGAGACAGGTTCTGCCCTGGGTGCTTCAGAAGTAAAGCGGGTTTGAGGTGTGAAAAAAAGCTGTGATCTAACTGAGATAGATATACTAAGATCCCCTATTTCAGGTGCTGTTTTACCACAGAGCTGTTCATTATGTGTTTGGTGGAGCATGGTGTATTTTGCTGCCCGGGTGAAGTCAACTAAATTGACTAATACGATGCAGTCCTTCTCACAAAAGTATTTTGTAACTGTGCAGCAGGCCCACCAGGAGATGATTTTTTAGGTTCCATTGTAGATAGCAATAGTGTGAAGCTGAGATATCTCCTAAATTCTGAAGTGTTCTGACATTTCTGAAACAGCTTTGAATGTGTTAGTGAACAGGGGAAAAGAAATTATGCTAATGAAGACAGCAGTCAATCCATTTTGCCCTTTATATAATTCTTTTACAGATGGTAGCAAGTTCATTTCTTATTACCCTCAAACTTGGAACATATGCAATATGCAGCAGATCTTTGAAGTGATAATGAGTAGCCATGTTGTTAATAGCATTACCAGAGAGATGGTCATGAGGACAAGACAAGCAGGCAATGGCTGGAGCTCCATCAGCAGTGGGGAATGTCAATAACTCTGGCATCAACAAATCTGTAATTCCTGAGGAGGCAAAGCAATGCTGAGAATAAAATTTGGCATGTCTTTGGATTCAGGAGCAAGAATAATTTCACACCATTCCTAAATCAAGCCTTTTTCTTGTTTATTTTCTTCATAATTCTCCACTGCAGAGTGCTGCAACTTCTGTTTTTTTCTACACAGTCAGTGAGGCATGTTGTAATAGCAATTTATTTCTTTGACCCTCAGGGAAATTCTTCTTCTTCAGAAAGAGATTGTTTGAGTTTTCAGATGAAAACAGAAAAACTAGGACATTGTTCTTTTTGCTTCCAATGAAAATACCAAAGGAAGGAATAGATAGCTGTTTACACTGTCTGTAATAATGCTGCAAATTGTTATTGGTTGCTATCTAGGTTGCACTCCCAAAAAATATTCAAGTTCATGTTGCATGAAATATAAAATCAATACCTAAGTATTATCTGCATTGCATCTTGTAACAATTTAAATTTCTTCATTCCTTATTCTGCTGTTTTAAAAAAATGTATGTCATGAAAAATCTAGATACCTTGGCACTTCTCTAATAGAGCCACTTCTCAAATCTGTTCTTAATGAAGTTGTTCATATTTCTCATTAATCTCAGTGGATGAAGTGACAGTGTTGTTTATTTACAGGTATTTATTATCTTTATATTTTTCTTCTCTACATTTGCAATTCTCTGCAATAGCATGAAATGGAAGACCAGGTGACACCTCACTGCCGACTAGCCTTCCTTGCCAAAATTTTCAAATGAAGACCTATTTTTTAGCAGTTTTTATTAAATACTGTGTTTCATTTCAGAGCACTTGAAAGCAGAGAGTGCATTTTGAATTTTGAATTTTTTTCTCAACATTCTGAAAACTGTTGCTTTCCATACAAGGGAAGTTCCATATATTTTATTTCCATTCAAAGAGGTTTCAGTTCACAACTCTTTAGTTTAACAGCATTTGCCTTTCATTCTATTTTTTACAGCAACTTTTGACATAGAACTCTTACCCGGCTGCAGTTCTGGAAGCTTAGCCTAACCTAGACAGTTATTACCACAGTCTGCAAAACCGAAATGAAATGGTGAAACGTGGCTCAGGGCAATCCATGTCACCCAGTAAGGGTTCTACTTGCCTAAAATAAGACTTAGGCAATCAATTCAATGCACTTGATACTTCTGCTTTTCATATATATTCATATATTCATACTATCAAAGATGGTGGTATCTTCTGTTTTCATATTTTGTGGGGATCCAGGTTGTGTACTGCCTGATTTTGTCTTTTGTAGGGATCTAGATTGTGCTGGAATTTACTGACTTACAGTTTAAAACCCACCTGCTCCATAACCCTAAGGGAACATGGCTCCCCCGGCACCCTGATTAATCATGTGTTAGAATCGAAGTGTTTTTAGGATGTGCAGTGGTAGAGCTGTCTGACAGGAGATGATGTGACCATGAACTGTAGATGGCACCAGAGTTGTGTAGCTGTTGGAAGGAATAGTTCTGAAATGCAATAACAGCTTTTTAAACTGAACTCCACCTAAATCCTGCCCTGAAAAGTGATAGAGCTGTTTGGGTCTATGCCATGGTCTTCAGAAATCAGGACTCTCCTCTCCCACAGGTGCCTGTGTTCTCAAGAAATGCTTGTAATAGCTCTCATGAGAGTAACAAGTCTTGCAAAGGAAAACCAGTTTCAGTAGCACTGAATTGTATTGGAGCCTCCACTTCTTCCTGTGAAACATGAAGGATATTTGTTATTGAGAAACAATACATTGCATTTTTATGATCTTATTTGTGCTTTATTCTGAGCAAAAACCTGATTATAATGAAATGCCATAAGTTTGTGGTTTAGAAACAATGCCTTCTATTCTGAAAATACTTTCCTAAACTTTATTTTCTTAGAGCAGGTCAGAAGAAGACAAAGTAAAAGTCACTCTTGGTTTTAGCAGAGCTCTTCACTGGTCAGTCAGCACAGGAAATCAGCATGCTGAGAAAACACCTACATGCCATGAAGAAACCACAATGTGTTTCAATTTGCTTTAGAGACTTTTGCAAGTTACTTTGGTTTCAGAAAACAAAAACCTGATCCTACTTCCTTTTTCTTTTAGCCAGTATCCTGTTCACATCTTAGGCAACAAGAATCACTCTACATGAAAGAAAAAGGTGCATAAGTAATTCAGACAAAACACAGTTTTACTTCAGCCTTGAGTGAGTCAGCTTAAGAGAATAATTTAATATTTGCCTCTGCAATCTCCTGAGATATAACAGCAAGTAGCAGTGTTGCACCAGCAAAGCTTCTTAACACATTAGTGAGAATTTATTGCTATATTTATTTTAAAGGCTGTTCCAAAATTCAAGGCAGAGTAAAAAGATTTCTGTACACACCAGAACAAGAAAAGTTAATGCTCTATAACTGAGGCTTTTCATTAAAAAAAAAAAAAAAAAAAAACAAGCCAGACAATTTTGGTTTGAGTCTGCTGCTGTCACACTGTCAGCTGTCAGTAAGCATGGGAATTCAACTGAAAGAAGAAGCCTTGTTTCTAAACTCAGAAATGTTGCATCAACTATGATGGAGCTAGTAACAAATTCCTATCTACTCTGTGTCCACTCATCAGAATACATTGGTCCCAATGTCAGCCAGCCCTGAGTACACGTAAAACAATTCTTTCATGCTTCATAGGCATCTCAGAGGGCACTTGCAGGTCTCCTGGAAGAAGGAGATCATCCTGTGAGTTTTAGACCAAGTTTCTGTATTACATTCCATGATATCTCCATGGTGAAGTTTTGATGAGATATGTACACTTCAATACTATGTGACATTTCATATGAATTTTATGTGAAATCTGCAACAAAACATTAATGTCTTTCCTGAAATTATAATAATAAATGAGTACAGAAATATATAATTTTCTTTAAATTCCCAGACACACAACAAGCTATTTTAAACACAAAAATTTTGTCTTTTCACATCACATTCTTTTAGTATTTTATCCTCTGTTCTTACTGTCATCTCTTTATTTCAAAATAAAAGATGCAGGAGAGGTAAGCCAGTACTGCAGAAGCTTTAAAATGCATATTTGCCCAAAGAGTGCTTTATGCAGTGTGCAGTGTTCTGTAGCTGCCTTACATAATTGATATTTTGCTTTCATCTGTTGCCTTTTTGGAAGGAAAAAAGGAGAAACTTTAGGCAATTTATCTGAAAATTAATTATACTAAGGAATAAATGAGAGGCTAAACAAAATGTTCTTAGAAGTTGCAGTAATGATGTTAGTTTTGTTTTGTTTTGCTTTGTTTTGTTTTGTTTTGTTTTGCTTTGTTTTGTTTTGTTTTGTTTTGTTTTGTTTTGTTTTGTTTTGTTTTTATTCAAAAGCTTTAAGGAAAGGGTGATTAAAAAAATGCTCATTCCTGGTACAATGTAACCCTGAAAATCTTTCTTATTTCTACAGTATACGAGAAAGGGACAGCAATGGTTCCTATGCCCTGTGCCTACTGAATGATGGAAAAGTACTGCACTATCGTATTGACAGAGATAAGACAGGAAAGCTCTCCATACCAGATGGAAAAAGATTTGACACCCTGTGGCAGGTCTGTTAAATTTGGATCACCTGGATGTCTGTCATCACATTTCCGTATAACTGACCAAGGCAACGCTGTTTTATTTTGTCTTATGACAATAGTCTTTGGCTAAAACCAACATGTTTTGGCAGGTTGTTTGTCGTATGTTTCCAACATTGTGTGGTTTCTGTACATGAAGAAAATATATGTTAATATAGAAAACTATGTGAGTGTAGAGAGTTTCATCATTTCTAAATGTGATGCTTCAGCCTGGTCGAGTTCAAAACTGTGATTAATTATTCAGCTAGTTCAACATTCTCTAGAATGAAAGTCCGTTTGAAGGCAACCATTTTCAATAATAGATATTCTTGGCTAAGTCTTGCTAAAGGCCTTTATCATGGCCACAAAGAGAATTCTAGCAAGAAAAAACAGCATGGTTAAAGATGTTGCACACATAATGCAGTCTCTAGCTTTGAAATTGTCTACCTTCAAGTCTGCTAAAGCATGGCTTGCTGAGGCTTACCACCAAAATTTGTCTGAACATTGGTAAAGTTTAAAGTCCATAGCTGACTATGCCATAGTTGATACTAAAACTGAGTACTGGTGAAATGACTGTGTAAATTGAAACTACTAAGGGAATTGAAATCCCTGCAGAAATCTCTTATGTCCTCTTGCTTAAAAATCTATTAAGATGAGTAAAGTGAGTCACTGATCTAAAATATGAATCTTTGCTTGTGTACATTAATTCTTAGCATTTTTCTAAGTGTCCTACATATTTCTTTCCTGATGTCACTGGAAATTAAAAAGCAACTCTGCTATCTTACAATTTTTGTGAACGTGTGCAACTCTTACTTCTCCTTTATACCCAAATAGAAAATAGCACTGACAAACCTGTAAAAAATGATGTGGAGGGGACAGTCAGAGAGCACAAATGGCCACAACTACTGGTGCTATACATTTATTAACTGTGCACATCCCATTGTAGTTCTAAAGTCCAAAGAAAGCATTGCATATTAGGGCAATACTTGCACTGTAATTATGCTCCACCCCCCCTCCCAAAAAAAAGAAAAGGAGTGGGACCTTGGAGACATAAAAAAAGTTATTTGCACAGAGTTACAAAGCTATTTAGTAGCAGAACAAGGGGAAAATACCAACCCTTACAAATCCAGTTTCTGGATCATGTTGCACATTGATCCACAAGGTTGCTTCAGAAAACATGCACCCCTGCTAATTAGAAATAAAGTAAAGAACATGTGCAGTAAAGATCTGCTGTATGACAAGATCATTTATTGTAATACATATCGACTATGCACACATTTCTAAAGAGACAATATATTTCATTATATCACCCTGATATTTTTATATCTTTTTCTCTCATTTATTTTTTTTCCTCCCCTCTTATTCTGCTAGTTAGTTGAACATTATTCATACAAACCAGATGGATTATTGAGAGTTCTTACCATTCCTTGTCCACAATATGCCTCAGAAAATGGTGAGTTATTCCTATTATTTTTATATGTGTTGAAAAACATGATAGTTAGGAAAAATATGTGTGAATTTTTCCCACTTTCCATATAATTGGGTGCAGATTTTCCACTTTTTCAAATGAGGCAGTATCTGCCAGACTGTGCATGATGGAGGCAGATCCTGTAGCTTAAGGCTACCCTGTCACATCACTGCTGGGTCTAAATTATTGTTCGATCAGAAACATGCTTTGCTGCTCAGAGTGGCAGTGTGTGTTACTTGGACCACAAACACGAACAAGGGGGTCTTCTCCAGTGGTCCTTACTCCAAGCTGAAGCAGGCACAGCAGCAGCGCTGCTGCAGGAATTCAGGCTGGGCGAAGTGACTCGCGCGTGTTGGGGGAGCAGGACGGAGGCAGGCACTGGCTAAACCTGACTCTGAAAGTCGGGTCAGAGAGGCATTCCTTAGTAACTTGTGCAAAAGAGAAGAGGTGGAGGAAAGTGTCAGTGTACTTTTATCCCTTTTCTTCTCTATTGTCCTGTCATACCGAACAGACATTGTCGTCCCTCTTGCCCTAAATGAAAAGGAATAAGTGATGCATCTGACTGATCTTTACCCAACCTGTGCTCTTCCAGAACTGGTTTTCTCTCTCTAAGGCCACCTTCTGTCATTCTAACTGGATACCAGTGCCATGGTGAGAGGATAAAGAATAATAGAATATAATAATAGAACCATTTAGGTTGGAAAATACACTCAAGTCGAAGCCCGAAGTTTTTACTTTTTCCATGCTTTTGAATCACTACATGATTGATTTTTCTACCATTATTTTCCTTCTCCTTTGAATCATTTAGGTTCTGCACTTACTTTTGTCTCTGTGGCAGGAAGTATCAGTCTGCTACATATAAGAGACAAAACCAAAGCAGATAGTCCAAGAGAAACATTGTAATGTGATCTAAAATCTAGACAGTTGATCCCCTCTGTAAAATTCTGTGTTCTTACACAAAGTTCCCACCTTGCTTAGTATCATTTTACATTTGATTGATTTGCAGATACTCGTGGTTTTAATACTCATCCTTCTTCTGGAACACTCCCTAAGGTAAGTGGCGGTGGTTGTACAACAACAGCATTAATTTGAGAAGGATTATAGTCACCCATACTGTTCTAAGAATCCCAATTCTTGGGTATTATTTAATCTGTTAGTTTATTTTTCTGGGGTTATAAACAGTGAGTTGAAAAGAAATTTAACATATTCCATCGTGGTATTACTTTCATCAGTGTTTTGGATTTGCTAATCATAATTTAATTTTGTGAACCTCTTTTACACATATAATGTATGTGAAAAATGGCATTTTACATAGGCAATATGGCTCATTGATGGTCATATTCTATAATGATTGTATCAACACTGGGAGGAGAGATACCACATTGCTTGCATTGTTCACTTTGAGAATCTGCTGGCTGAAGAGGAAAAGGAAGTTCAATTTATTTTCAGATTTGGTCTGTGCCGTTAACATCAGACTTTGCACAAGGGTTTCATTTCTTATGCACTGTGTTAGGGGTGATTCTTTCATGCACTCCATGAAGAGTGAGCAAGTCCACCTGTTATTATAATTACCTAAATTCTCGAAGTCCATCGGCTACAGAAGCCACCTGAGGTATGATACATACACAGAATCACATAATACTGTCTTGTTCAATGTAGTTGGACATCTCATCTGGAATAGGGAGTTAATTTTAGTTTTTCCCCTGCATTCGCACTTAATCATCCTAGGTCATTATCTGGATGAAGTCCGACATTACTGAAAAAAAATAAAAAATAAAAAAATCAAATAAGCAATTACCTCTATTTCAATACAATTGACTCCTAGCAGGCCTGTGAACAGCTACTCTTATATCTTCACTTCTGAAAATCAGGTACCTTTTTAAATAATTGGAAATTAAGCAACAAAAGTCAGTCTCTTTAAAACAAAAATATTTTAAAATTTATTACTTATTTATTTAAAGAAGGTTTGTATCTGTGCCATTTACAATGACATCCATGAAGTTTAAACACACACAAGACAACATAAATATCATCTGGTATACATGCAGTTGTAGATATAGGGTAAGGACATTCACTGTGGTAATAATACTGTCTACACTTCTTAATAATCACAGAAAAATTCACAGTATAAGTGTAACTGCCACTGTTTAAGACTTGCCATGACAGCTAAAAGAAAGTCACCAACGCTAAGTGAAAGTGCATATTTTGCAAATAGTCTACTGAAACATTGTTTTAAGCTTTTATGAATTTGACATTTTGAACTTGAATATTTGATATTTCTATGGGACTTTTTAAAAATGAGACTGCTAAATTACTTTCTTGTCATATAAACATATGAAATGGAAAATTTTAAATAACTATTACTGTTCATGGAGCTCAAAGTCTTCACTTAGTATATCCAGTTTCTTGCATATTAATATTTTTTACAAAAGCAGTAACTCATGAAGATTTTTATTATGCCTGAAATACAATTATTCAGATTACACACATACACACACACACACACACACACACAAAAAAAAAAAAACCAAAACCAAAACCAAACCAAAACAAAAACAAAAACAAAACAAAACAAAAACAAAAACAAAAACCCCAAAAAACCAAAAAACCCCCCCACAGCCTTAAGAGAAGGAATACAGTCACAAACATACATAATACAAAGACAATCTTTTGTGGAAGTTCTGCAATCTATCTTCATATTATTTACACAATGATAGTTGACATTTAGGAGTTTCTTACATTTCTAATATACTGCACAGATTTTTCTATTCGTGAAAAGCATTGCCAAATTACATAAATTAGAATAATGAATTTTTGAATTGGGTATCAAAATAATTTTAATAGATTAGAGAAATGTCCTGGGGGGGAAAAAAAAAAAAAAAACAAAAACAAAAAACCCACAAAACAACAACAACAACAAAAACCAGCGAGGCTCAATAGAAGCTAGTGCAAGATACTTCACCTTTAATAGTCAGATATAAATCACAGAACAGCGAGCAGACACAGCTTTTTCAGAGGATGTTATGCCTGCAATGAATCAGAATGGGAACAAGGATGAACAACCACCATGCTGGTAGAGGAAAGGGAAACATCAATGTGTTTCCAACTTGTTCAACGCTGGCAAGGTCTCAGCTGAAAGCCTTTCACCAGTTTTTGACACTACACTGAAGAATGTTGTCCAACAGGAGATAATCCAGAGCAAGAGAACAGGAAAAATCATAACTTGTGAGAAAGGAAGTAGAGGAACAAAACATAATGGCCAGTTCTAAGCAACAATCTAATACTGGAGCTCCCATCCAGACCAATTTTTCAGTATTTTTTTTTCATTTTTATTTATATTACAGCCTAAAACACAGTGGTGTTCTTACAAAGTCTTAGTGCAACAGCATGCCCAAATCTGAAGTTTTGAATTTAAGAAGGTGCATGAAATGTAGAAAGACCTGCTGGATAATATGCAAGGCAGGCTGTCCAAATGATTTATCTGTAAACTGTTGGTTATAAGGGCTCTGAGTAAAATTTACATTAGTAACATAAATCTACATGAGATTTGTCTAGTATTTGCTATTGTTCCATGGACAAATTTGGCTTAACAAAATGCTTAAGTTTATGGTAATATGGACATCTCCTTTTTAGTGATATTAATATGCTTCCCATGCAAAAGAAAGGACTTTTTGCTAAATGTTTGTTTTCTATGCAGAATATGGAGAGTTGCTTGTTCTTGCTTCTCCCAAAACATGCATGGACTGGGATGTTTTTTGCTTTTCACCAGAGGCTCCATAGCTAAGTTTAAGGTGATTTCGATGCCTTCCATTTTGTAGATTACTTTTTTCCTCCCTGCAATCAATTTCATTGCCATATATATGTAAACTGGCAGAGGAGTTTTTGAAATGAGTCTTCAATTTTCCAGCTGATGACATTATAATGAAACAGACAAATTCTGGCCATTTCCCAAATTCTCCTCTTAACCTTTCTCAGTATTTTGTTTAGTCAGTCTTTCAGGCGGTTGTAATAGACCCAAACTTTATGAGTACATCCTAACTGTAACTAGTTGCGGTGCCTGATGAAGAATTCATCTCTACATTCATTTGTATGTCTAATACAAACATGTGAGTTAAGTATTATTACCGTCACTACAGGTGGTTGCTTACCCAAGAGCTGGGAGATACCCCTGTTGAAAAAGTATAATGACAACCATGCTCAGCTTGTGCAAAAGAGTGCTTGACTTCTTAGAGAATTTATCTTTTGGAAAACTGTAACTAAGTAGTACTTCAGGTTTAATTTATTCCCAATATGGAAATAAAATTTAATTGAATAAAAGAAAATAGCTGACTTAGTAACCTTTTTCAGTATGCAGTATACTGAATTTTTGTGTATCACAGCTATGAAGAATGTCAAGCATCAAAAAGCTTTCTGTTCTTCCAGCAGCAACAGGGAACACATAGCTATCCTTGCTGTCTTGAAACAAAAGACACCTTTTTAGTATGAATCAGGCATTTTCTTTTAAAAGAAAACTAGGAAATATACCAATCCTGTCAATTAAAAAATATATCTTTTCTGAAAATAAGAAGTCCAAATGGGATATTAAAAAGTTCAGAACATCTAGGTGAGTTCAAAGGCTGTTTAAAGTGACTGAGAATGTGGCTCAGATTATTTTTTTATCCCCAGCATCAGTCTAAGTGTTGGAACAATAAGTGCTCATCTCAGTTTTTAATAGTCAGATGTGATCTCTCAGTGGCCCCTGGAAACGCTAATTTGTCCCTTTTAATTAAGTTAATGTGTTCTTGTATAATATATTTGCATATCTTTTAAAGGAATCTTTACACAGAACATAAGTGCATGCATAAAAGGCAAAGCCTGTTCCTTTTTGTTTGGAATTAATATTACATTGCATGCTTTCTGCTTCAAGAACCACATTGTTTGCTGTATGACCAAGGTGTGCTTCAAATTTTGCTCGATACATCAGTCATAGTTTCAGACATAAAAGTTATCTACTCAATTCTAAATATGTTTGGGGGTGGGGGAAGGGGAATGAAGTTCACTGACAGAGGCAGGAGAAACATGCAACATACTCTGTCAATAAAGATCTGAACAAAAGGCAGTGCATTATTAAAAACTGTCTTAAGGTATGTCTACAGGTTTGGGATGGTTTGACAGTAATATAGATGAAAGAAAATTTCACACCAAGATTTCCCCTACTGCATGTTTGATGGATCATATGTGTTCTCACTGGCACATGCAACAGATGGTTTGGGAGTGTTTTGCTGTTTTAGAGTGTTTTTGTTTTGTGAAATACCTTAGCTATTTTCATGACACATTTACTGTTCCTCTTTGACATTGTGGTTTCTAGAGTTGGGCAGGAGGTGGAATTATCTCGAGACTCAAATCATACACCTTTCCGAAGGCTGGCAGCAAAAAGGTGCCTCATATACTTTTTTTAGGTTTTTGACTGAGTTAAAAATACTTAAATTACTAATTTCTCTTTCTTCTCCCCTCTTTTCACTTGCTGTCTTGACTACTAACAACTAGATTGTAGAGATTTTCTGAGCTTTCTGCATCTATCCTAATCATCTGCATCATTATGGGCTCTATTTCATAACTGAAGCAATGGGTTTGAAGGAGTTCTAAAAATAGAGGGACTCTTTTTATTTAATTTCTGGCATATCAAAATAATGCAGATCTCAATATTTCTGCAAATGAAAGTGATAAAATATTTTTCAAAACCACTTCGTTATAGCAGAATGAGCTTACATTTCTACTCTCCTTCCTAATCAGAAAATTGCCTTGCTTACACAATTATGTTATTACTGAGCACATTTAGGGAACAATAAAAACAACAAAATACATACTTACACAACCTATATGCACAAATCTTGTTATGCATTCACTCACATTTAGGCAAGTGAAAAATATCACAAGACCAAGCAGAATGGGAAAATTGGCAAGATGCCAGGGAGCCAAGGGGACCCCAGCCCTGTCCTAGTGAAAATGCTTCTGCATGGTCAAAAAATGGTGCTTTCCAGTAATTGATGTAGTTCTGAAGCATGTAGCTATGAGTTCTTTTGCATGCTGAGAATAATATGTATGCCCCTATTTGATCCATGAGTCTCTCCTTATGTTTATTGATTTACTTCCAGTTGCTCTTCAACAAAAACAAGCAGGCATGAAATGCCCTAGAGGTATGCCACTGTTCAGAGTGAAAAGCTGTGTTTGATATATACTGTATTTAATAATCTTGTTAAATAACAAATATTCTTTTCCTACAGCTTCAGTTCATTTTTATGCTGAAATACCGACAGCTGCTGTCAGCTGTGTATCCCTACAGGACACACACCTTTTTTTCTAAGTGTCTTTATCATATATGAGTGCAGACACAGTCTCACAATCTGCTCTCAATCCTCTGAAATACAATGCTAAACTATCACACATTTTGGGTTGATTCAGAAAAATGAGTGTGGGGTCTGAATTCTGTAGACATATTTTTGGTCACAAAATTGGTCTGTTAACCTGGTAAAACCTGTGTCTTGTTCTGGTCACTTTCTGCTATCAAACACCTCTTTCCTGCTTTCTGGACAATGTGCACAGAGTAGAGACTGAAGCATTGGCAGAGTAAAACAAATAATTTAAGAAAATATTTTCAGAAACCCGTTTTGATCACCATTTGTGTGTACTTTATCCTGAATATTCAGACTCACATCATACTGCCAGATTGTAGACTCTGGACAAAAGTTGTGCTCTGAACAATTCAAAGATTTACCATTCATTAACTCCAACAAGCAGAGTTTACTTTAGACATGGTTAATTACACAATTAGTTCTACTACGTCCAAAGTTTTCAGATAGTAAAGCAGAAAAAATATATTTATTCATTCTTGGGATTTTTATTTTATTTTATTTTATTTCGCAATTGTGCCATTAAATTTCAGGATCCAGATCAAAATTTTTCTTACCGTGTCAATTTAGACAAATTAAGTGAAATCCTGCCACCTAGTGGCAACTGGGATGCCTTAGCCAAAGCTCCTCTCATGGCTAATGAGATGTTTGTCACGCAGTATTTAGCTATTAATTTTTAATAAAATAACTTTATCAGGATTTTATGGTCTGCATTTTTTCCAATCGGAGTTGTTAACCTGAAAGAATATTGCATTTCTGTAGAAATTACCTTCACAAGAATATCACTATGCTATTTACTACAAAATTTGAATCGTAACAGTAAAAGTAAGATTTAGAGTAGTTGGAACCATTTCATTCATATGTGGCATTTTAAAAAGGCTCCTCTAGAGGACTCTTTTCTTGTATTCCTTTTTATTGGTTAAATAAATGGTCATCTTGCCCATTCTCTGTTTCTTATGAGAATACAAGAAGTAATATAGATGTATTAAGACAAAGATTGTTTCATTCAAAAAAAAAAAGATCTGTAGGATTATACTTGCTGTTTTAAAAGTGTACGGCAGAAAGGACTCTGCATTTAAATGATAGTTAAATAAGAAGGAAATTTCATTTTACCATCACTCAGATCACTGTATATGCAACGATACATACCTCCTGCCTTATTTCTATATAAGTCAGTCATGCTTAACTTGAAGAGAAAAAAAAACTTCAATTCCTAGAAGAAAATTATATTCAAACTTATGCAGGGTGCTACATGCTATGAATACATGACTGGCAGGACTAAAGAAGAATATTTGAGGTTTTCTGAGTGCTGCACAATTTTTCCAAATTGCTAATAGGAATAGGAGCTGAAAAATGCATGTGAAATACTAAACTGAAGTTCAACCAGAAATCATAGAATCACAGAATGTTAAGGCTTTTAAGAACATCTAGTCCCAGCCTCCTCTGTCATGAGCAGAGACCCCTTCTACTAGACCTGGTTATCCAAGGCCTTATCCAATCTCTCCTTGAAAACTTCCAGGATGTGTCATCCACAACCTCCCTTCACAACCTATTCCTGTGCCTGAACACCCTCATAGTAAGGAATTCCTTCCTATTATCTAAGCCGAATTTTCCCTCTTTCAGTTTGTACCCATTACTCTTTGTCTTGTCAGTTTCTGATGAAACGTCCCCCTCCTTCTTCCCTCCAGGCCCCCTTCAGATGCTGGGAGGTTCCTATGAGGTCTTCACACAACCATCCCTTCTCCAGGGTGAACAGCCTCAACTTCCTCAGCCTGTCTTTGTAGGGTAGGTGCTCCAGGTGCTCCTTTATCAATTTTGTGGACTTGCTTAACCTATTCCACGTCCTTCCCATGTTGGGGGCACCAATGCAGCACTCCACGCGGGGTCTCACCAAGTGGAGTTAAAGGGCAGAATCTCCTTCCTCACTCTGCTTGCCACACTGCTTTGGATATTGACTTTTTCATAACGCCAAAGTCCTTTTCTCAGGGCTGTTCTCAGTCACTTCTCTGCCCAACCTGTAGGTGTGTCTGGGATCGCCTCAACTCAGATGTAGAACTTTGCACTTGGATTCATTGAACTTCATGAATTTCACACAGGTCCACCTCTCAAGCTTGTCCAGGTCCCTCTGGATGGCATCCCTTCACTCCAGTGTGACTGCATCACACAGCACAGTGTTGTCAGGGAACTTGTTACGGCTGCATTCAATCCAACTGTCTGTGCAACCAACAAAGATGCTGAGCAGCATCGGCCCCTGTACTGACCCCTGCAGAGACCACTTGTCGTTGGTGTCCACGTGGATACTGGGGCCTTGAACACCATTCTTCATATGTGATCATTCAGCCAATTCTTTATCCACCAAGTGGTTCATCCATCAAATCCACCTCTCTCCAATTTAGGGACAAGGATTTCATACAGAACAGCGTCAAACATTTTCCATAAATCAGATAGACAGTGTAAGCTTCTCTGCCCCATTAACCAGTGCTGTAGCCCTGTCATAGAAGGCCACCAAATTGACCCAGACTGTGGGGTATGGTGTCCCCTTAGTAATGTCATGTTGGCTGTTACCAAACACCGCTTTTTTCCCATGTGACTTAGCCTAGTTTTCAGGATAATCTGCTGCATCATTTTGCCTGGTACAATGTAAGACTAACTGGTCTATAGATCCCTAGGTCTTTTGCTTTTCCTTTTTTAAAAATGGGGGTCATGTCTCCTTTTTCCAATCATCAGAGAATTTATCTCACTGCCACAATTTTTCAAAAATTGCTATGGTTTAGCAACTTTGACTGACAGTCTCATTGGGTCTCATGAGTTTGTACACATTCAAGTTCCTTTGATGATCCTCTCCTACAGTGGACTTAGATTGTTCAGTCTTCCAGTCCCCACATATTCTTTTCTTTTCTCAACTTGGGCAGTGTGGCTACAGCACTTGTCATTGAATACTGCAGCATGGAAGTCATTGAAAACCTCAGGCTTCTCTTTGTCCAGGGTAGCCAGGTCTCTCATTTCTTTCCAGAGAGGAAATAAGAAATATTAATGAAAAAGACATTACTAAGCTATTTAATCTGCAACAATTCCATCTGCAACAATTAGAAATAACATTCTACACATATTAACCAAACTAAGTAATGATAAATAAGACACTATGATTCTTCTTAAACATGAGTAGCTCTCTGAGAAAGAGAACCCACTTTATTATATCTGGTATCACTGTATGATTTCCAGTTCACAGCTGTGGAGCTTTATTCACAAGCATGGAAGTGATACACTTTTTTTTTTTTTTTTAATGCCATTGCTGAACAAGAGCATACAATCCTTTTGGATATTTTGTTGTTCTTGTTCTTGAATTGCAAAAATCAGGAATGTTTCATGTGTCTAGATTAGCTATGTCTTGTCCAGAGCTATGTTTTCACCAGCTGTCCTTCACTGGTGAATGGATTCTTGAGGTGTACAAAATTTGGTGTACATTAATTACGTTTTGCCAGTTCAAAGTATGCCAGCTGACTTCCAGTCCTAATGAGGGTTTGGGGTTAGTGAATTGCCTGTGTGCAAGAGTGACACAGGCCGTGGAAAGCTGTCAGAGTGAATCAGTCTAGAAAAACAAAACTAAAGCTGAGTATCTTGGTTTATACTTCCATTTACCTCAAGAGCAGTAGATCAGTCAGTTTGTTCCTTGACATATCCCAAAGCTATCTCGGAAGTTTTGTGGCTTACCTTGACAACAAATGGCCTTTTAGTGCTCTTCCAAGTCATAAATATTACCCTTACTGTGCCTGAAGTCAATGTGCTCATCCTACTAGGCCAGAATATTGCTGAAAACTGGCTTCCTACACATGGCTTGCAGTAAAACCTATGTAGTGAAACCTTTTCTATTTCGTCCAGCTGGGCAGATAACTTCATCACGACTTCAAAGTCTGTACTTCCCCTACTAAATGCAGTTTCTCAATGATAAAATGTCTATTGCATCCAATAGTTCAGTATAGGAAACTTCACAATTTGTGTTTGTGTTGGAAAGGACCTTAAAGATTATTTTGTTTCAATCACTTTGCCATGGGCAGGGACAGCTTTGACTAGAGCTTTGTTTCTCTTTGCTTGAAAAGAAACTAACCTGCAGAAATAGGTTCTGTATTTCCACGTTCCCAACAGCTCACAAACAGAAATCACCAGAACAGTAGTTTCTCTCATCTGTATTTTATTGTGCCATACCCAGGCAAGAAGCTCCAGAACACACAATGGATGAGATGGTTTGTGTACTCCATATTACTCCTCTGACAAGCATAAAGGTATTGTATTTGAACCAGATGCTTAATTAACTAAGTAATCATGTCCCTCCTCAGAGCAGACAGAGAGGCCTAATACCTGGTCCATGATGTTTGTCCCTGATGTTACACAAGCCTGTTACTACAGTTGCTTCTACTTCTTTAAAATAGAGTTCAGTTGCTTCCACTTCTTCAAAACAGAGTTCTTCTGTGTTATCCACAAGAGAAACAGGAAATTGGTTTTTGTTCTCATCTGTGCTAGTAATTTCTCTAGGGCCTAGATAGGGGGAAAGATAACTTGAAGAAGGAGGAAGGATAGATTAAAGAGAAATCCTTTTGACTACTTGTGTTACATGGCAAATTTGAAGAGAGCATGTAAAATTAGTATCTGCAGAATAAGATTTGTGCATGACCCTCTACAGTTAATTCTCTCTTATTTAATGCTCTTATTTAATATTTGTAATAATCTTTCTGTGCTTTTGACCTGCTCTAACAATAACCTCCAGAATGAAATAACCTCTTTTGGATCCCTTTCTTTCTGATTCTCACCTATGCGTCTCTTGCAAACATTATGCCAAAATTCTTGGGGGAAAAGTGCTTTTAACTTACCTGTTCATTGTTAAACGGAAAAAACTTTATTTGTATGCTATAGCTTCAGTCAACTATCAGCCACCCACCAGAAGAAGCACCTTTTAATCCTTATGTGCTGCAAAGGAACAGAGGTCTTACAGGAGCAGAAAGAGGTAGGCAGAATAATATGTATCATTAATACAATTTTCTTTCTTATGGCAGAGCTCTCTCTCAATCCTTATTTCTTTTTTCTTGCATTTTTTTGCATTTTATTATGTATTGGTATAGGCACTACCATAACTCAAGCCTAGTAGCTGAAGAGGCCAGAGGTCACCATCTATAACAAAAATTATTTAGAAGAAACACCATTTTCTATTTTAAAGTGGAGTATTATTTCCTGGACTCTAAAAACTATATCCTTGCATGTCACAAAAAGAATTGTGCCCTGCTGCATCCACAGTGCCAAGCATAATGCAATTAAAGTTTGGTGCCTAAGAATGAAGTGCATATAAGGCAGCATTCTGAGTGAAGAACTGTGTGAGGTAACTAGTGGGAGGCACTAAGGAGGAGGGCCAACCTTTAACCCTCCTTTTGTCAAGGAAACTCCTGGTTTCACCCTGCACAAGTACCATCAGTAGCTACCACATATCACCAGGGGAAGGCCACTGTCTTTTGGTGTGCTCTGAAACACATATAGATGGACTGCATGTGGGTTTTTTATAATGCCCTTACAAATCAAACACACTTATGATCTTGAGCACAGTAAAGATGAATGTATTAGCTGTGGCAGCAAAAATGTCTGAAATCATGTCTAATTTTTGCATTGTTTGAACTGCAGGTGATCAGAGAGAGGCCTTACCCATGGATACCGAGGTCTATGAAAGTCCATATGCTGATCCAGATGAAATTAAACCAAAAAATGTCACTCTTGACAGGAAATTGTTGACTTTGGAGGAAGGTGAACTTGGCTCTGGCAATTTTGGTACTGTAAAGAAAGGGTTCTATAAGATGAAAAAGTGAGTGTTGCCTTCTGTTTTCATGGAATCTAATATGTAAAAGCAGTAATCTTTGCATGTCATTTGGGGTGACAGACTGTAACTAATTTGGGCTAATATTCACCAATTTCTCTCTTTTTATGTATACTTATGCACTCTTTTTTTTCTGTATAGCAGGAAAGTGCTGTTTATTACTATTTTCTCTCCTGACAGGTGTAGTAGAGTGCAAATTCCACTGCCTCCTCCAAGGTTTGCAAAAGTCCTCTTTCACAGTATTTCCCATCTGCACAACATCTGTCAGAAAATGTGGAGGGTGCCATGGACAGTTTACCTATAGCAAAGAGAGTTTTTCCTGAAGTGTGATAAATATTAGTATCCGAAGCTGGAATGTTGATTTTCAGGAAGAACATGTTGTAACATCTTCTATTATGGCATTATCAGTATGCTGTTTATGTGCATGAACTGATTATGTACACACTCTCATCTCTTGAAGTTGGAGACATTTCTTTAACTAAGGTTTTCAGAGGCAGACAGGATTTCTGTTTTTCCAATATAGGCTGTAGGGATTTGAAGGGCTCTGCTCTCAACTTGTGTATATTTTAATCTTGTTTCACACCTGAGCTATGTTGATCTCATCAGTCGCTCTTTCAGTTTGCTGTGTGAATGGAAGCTGCAGGATTTCAGAGCACTGCCTTGGCAATGCTGCATGTTCCAGTCTCACCCTCAAAATACCCCAGTGCTTAGAAAGCTCTTTATAGCTTTTCTTGCCAGAAGAGCTTTATGCCATTTTTGCCCCAACTGGACAAGGAAATTTTGTCCAGTATGTTTTTTTTCAGGCTTCTTTAGGAATTTTTATGACAATCTGTAATTTTCTTGGGTTCTTTTCATTCTTACTCTTTTGCTTAGCTGTCTTTTGAACATATGATAGACGGATGTTCCTGTTATGGCTGGTTTTTTTCTCCTCTGAGTGTCAATTCTGTCTTTTGTCACAATTTGTATTATGTGAATGGAAACATCTGATGAAGATTGTGTGCATCAGTGTACAGATTTTTCAGCAACTAAGTCTTAGAACTGGATTCTCTTTTGCAGGGGTGCCAAGCCTGTGGCTGTAAAAATTCTGAAGAATGAGAGTAATGATCCAGCCATAAAGGATGAATTACTGAGAGAAGCAAATGTAATGCAGCAACTGGATAATCCATATATTGTCCGAATGATAGGTATATGTGAAGCTGAGGCCTGGATGTTAGTAATGGAAATGGCTGAACTTGGGCCATTGAACAAATTTTTGCAAAAAAATAGGTACATAAACTTTGATTCCATTCCATAGGATACAGTTCCTTTCTTTTATTTTTTTCTTTTTCTTTAAGGACAATTAAAATTGATATGTTGTTAATGTAATAAGTAATGATTGCAGTTATTCTTCAATGGAACATCTCTACAAACTGTCAAATCTTTCTGCCAAAATAGAGTATTTTGAATAAATGAAAGACTTTTCACATATCCTTCAACCTCTCCTTTATTGATGTGATCACATATCATCTTGCCCAGGACAGGAGCCTAGATTGCCTTTTCTAATTGAAACTTACCTAAATGTAGGTGAATCAGGTTCCCAGTGTAATGTGGACAAATTCAGAGTAAAGATTTGTATTTGAACTCTGTGAAAAGTCATGAAAATGAACTACTGACCACTTTAAAATTCAATTGTGATTTTCAGACATGTCACAGAGAAGAATATAACAGAGCTGGTGCATCAGGTTTCCATGGGGATGAAGTACCTGGAGGAGAATAATTTTGTTCATAGGGATCTGGCTGCAAGAAATGTGCTGTTAGTCACCCAACATTATGCCAAAATTAGTGACTTTGGACTTTCGAAAGCTCTTAGTGCTGATGAAAATTATTACAAGGTAAGGTCTGAACACAACATGAAAACTGTGTAGTAGCATAAGGATAGCCTAATGTAGTAGCATAAGTAGCCTAATAAGGATATTTTCGGTCGAAATGCAGTCAAATATTGGAAATATTATGTATCATTCATTATTTTATAACCTGATATTAGCTTACCAAATTCAAAATATCAACATTAGGAGACATGTAGGGAAGAAAAACTTGTCCATCCTTTTACTTGTCTACTTTCATTTACTTTTGAAAAACTTGCCATTAGAAGATTGAAAGTTATTGTGGAAATGAAATACTACCTTATATAAAAGGAGGAAAATGTGTTTGTTGCAAAACAGTTCTCATCATGTCCAAGAAAAGTGTAGGCTAGCACTAATACACTGTCTTATAGAAAAGAATTAAGGGAGGTTTTTGAAAGAATACTGTTGTTAAATAATAAATTAACCCAAGCAAAATTTGTTTATCTTGGTTTTAAGTTCCTTAGACCTCTGTATATCTCAAGTGATTAAAATAATTGCAACATTTAATAAGGTAAAAAGGTGGGAGAGAAAGGCTGTTATCATGTCTGTATTGGTTTTCCTGATTGTCTTGGTTTTGAAAGACAGTTGTTTGCCAGGGGAAGCTAGAGCCTCCCTTGGAATGGAGAATGTAAACCCCTTTCCCTCCAAATTATTATAATTTTTGCAATTAGGGGCTTTCAGGCAAAAATATGGAAATAGGAGTAACAGTTCTTTGCTAGGAATATTAAAAAAAAAAAACCACAAACAAACAAACAAACAAACAAAACAACACCACACCAAAACACTAATGTAGTAGTGCAAAAAAAAAAACAAGCAAGGAAACAAACAAAAATCCTGGAAAAAAAACACCCTGACAGGGTCAGGGATACGACCTGATACCTTGTTGGTCAGGTTGTTGGAAGCAGTCCAAATAAATCCTCCTGGAGTAACAGATGTGGTTCTGTGGAGTAGAGATGGTCCTGTAGAAAGTCCAGTGGTGACAAGGTGAGTCCAGTCTTCCTCCAGGAATCCAGTGGAGAAACCAGATACCTTGTGTCCTTCAGTCCCAGTTTTTATCTAGCTAGGAACAGTTGGCTCCTCCCCCCCTCCCCCCCCCCACTGTGTGGAGCATCTCACAATGGGATGATGGAATGTGTCATGTCATTGGTGGGTCCTAACGGCCTATTATCAGAAGATGTCCCCTTGGAGGATGGAGGGGTGGTGAAAGAGATAAGAAACATTCCCCTACCTAGTTTTAATGGCTGGGCCATTATCAGAAGGCATCTGCCCCCCCCTGCCCCCTGGAGTTAGAAGAAAAGGATATAACATCTCCCAAAAACCAGTTTGCAACAGATGAAATAGAATACATATTTTTAGGTTACATAATCCAATACCCAATACACTGATATATCACTCTTGCAATTCAAAATACTTCTTCCTTCTGCTTATTCCCTTTTATCAGCCCTTTGAAACTAGTAACTGCTGAAACACTGCAGAGGAGAAGCAAGCACATGATTCCTACTGATTACCTCCCTGCATAGGAGCTGTAGTCACTGCTGTCAGAGAAGGCATCTTAAATCACTCCACTAGCCTGGCCAGAGACACTTGTCAATCCTAATTTCAGAGCCTTGAGAATTAGTATCAAAGTCCATTTTCTTTACAACTCCACAGGATGTAGTGGGGTCCTGTCACCACATCCAGCACTGTATGGGTAGAGCTTGACACTTGAATGGTCATAATGTAGTATTATGGCATAAATTGGGTAAAATGTGGTTTGCCACAAGGCAGTCACTGTGCTTTGAAACAGAGCGCCCGCTTCAACCATTTGGACTTGTCTCTTACCCTTTGTGACAGCCAAATGGGAAAAACTGCTTCTAAAGAGCAACTTTAAATTAAATACCACTAAAAGCATGACTCAAAGTCATTTAGCTATGCTTTTTTTTTACCACAGATTTCATTTCAATGCATTATTCTGAACGTGGAATATTAGAACAATTTTGTAATAGTTTTGAAGAAGCTGTTACCCATTCTCTCTAATGCTAACTGCATCAGAAATATTATGGTACTTAGTACACATGTGTGCAGATCTAAATTAATGTGAACTGTGTGTATTCAGGTGTTGTTTAGTACTTATCATTGCATCTGGTCTGCTTTTTTTTCCTTTTTGTTATGATATATTTTAGGCACAAAGTCATGGAAAATGGCCAGTCAAATGGTATGCTCCGGAATGCATGAATTTCTACAAATTTTCTAGCAAAAGTGATGTCTGGAGCTTTGGGGTTTTAATGTGGGAAGCTTTCTCTTATGGACAAAAGCCATATAAGGTGAGTGGTTATATTTGGCCATGCTTTTTCTTTAAAAATTCAGAGCAAATTTGAGCCAATATATTTCCCTAACTAAAAGGAGTTGCTGCAACAAATGAATCAAAGGATAGCCCAAAAAACCAGGTCCAGGCCTCTGTTTGATTTATGCTATCATGTGTGCTATAATAATTTGCAACTTGGATGACTCTTCTGGTCACCCTGTTCCAGGGAATGAAAGGTGGTGAAGTTGCACAGATGATTGAAAGAGGAGAACGAATGGAACGTCCTGAAGTCTGCCCAACAGAAGTCTATAGTCTAATGAAATTGTGTTGGACATACAAGTGAGTGTGATGGGATGCTCTTTTGATAGAAGTATATTTTAATCTACATGGTTAATAGCCAGAAGGGGCGTGAGTAGGAGTTACTTCAAAATACGTCTTTTCAGATGTATTTTAGCATACAACCATTCTCCAAGCTTGTCAGTTGCACTTCCAGGTGAAAATCATCTGAGTTATCGAGTTACTACAAAAAAACAATTTTGTAGCAATTTTGTAGTTTGCTGGAACAGTTATATACAAAATACAGGGTATCATTAAAAAGTAAGTCCACAAAAAGGTCAGTCTAATGCATTTTGAAAAGAATGTTTGAAATTAAGCAAATATTTTTGTTTCATTTTGAATAGTGTTTCATTTAGTTTTCATTTCCAAGGTTTCAGCTTTACTAAATTTCAAAGTCATATTGCCAAAATGTTTGTTCTATTCCTCAATATTTAATTGTTTCCAGCTGTTCACCTCTTCTCTCATAACTGAATATAATTAAATTGGATCCCACACTGACTTCTTATCAGTGAGAGGCAAAGCATCTATTCAGGTCATGCCTGATATGTGAGAAACTTTTTTTCTGTTTCATAACCATTTAGAAATTAGAATTATGAAAGACAGAAAAAAAGCCCCAAAGCCTACCTGTTTTTTTAAATTAGTATATTGCAAAAATGTATTAAAACTGTTTTATTATTTATTGTTTTAAACTATTCAGCTGAAGTTACTTTTCACCATAGGAAGTCTCCAAAATGACTGTAATATCACTTATTCTTCCAGTTCACTATCTGGAGGATAGGTTTGTCCAAAAGTCAACATTAAGGAGCTCTGGTACTTCATTTTTAGGTACCTTGCTTCTTTGGTAGCTTTAATAAACCTAGTATTCTAGAAAGAACGTGAAACCAAAAACTAATTCCTGTCTTTTGGCTGACTCAAGGAATGCTGTAGCAGTTCTATAGTTACAGGATCAGGTTTTGTTATAATTAACAAACATATCATAAAGCGTGCTGATTTTTTTTTGGTAGTAAAATGTCTTTATTATTGAAGAGAAAATTTTTAAAAAGAAGGTTCAGGTCAGGCAAAGTAACTATGTCAATATGTAATGTAAAATTGTAAGTTGTTGTCAGTTTAATTGTGTTCTCCAAATAAAAAAACAGATATAAAAGAAAGACTATACAGTCATATAGTGTGTGGGTAGGCTCCTCTCAGTGTTTCTAACCACTCTGTGTGATGGTACTACCCATTATAAGGCAGATATTGCATGGCAAATATTGTTTTTTTCAGATTATTACTAAAGTAATTGAAGTAGAAAATTAATGGAGCTGATTTACCATTTCTTTCCTTTATTTAGTACCTCCACCAACCACAAAGTAAGTCATGATAGTAAATCCACTGACTGGATGCTCTGTAGTAGTATTTGACAATTGGTATTAATGTCATAGTGTCATTTTTGTAGCCTTAAAATATTGCAAACATCTTTAAATGAGCTGTCACTGAGGTAGGGTCTCGAGGACTGTAAGGCCCATGAAGCATGACAGCTCTGTCCTTCTTGCACAGTGACACTTGTCATCTTTCCACAGTGTTGACGACCGACCAGGATTTGTTGCAGTCGAGATGAGATTACGTAACTACTATTATGACATTTCCCACTAACTGTGTGGAGAACAGCAGCTTCCTTCTCTCCAGCCAGCACCGTCTAAAAAGCAGCTCATTTTCCAAAGCCAAGCAGCCTTGATTTTTTTCAACCTGCAAAGCTGAGAGCTGAGCCTTGTGTCTGTAAGGTTGCCTTTTCTTATCTTCTGCACAAAATCCAGCACCAAAAGAGTATTGGAAGTGTAAGAGTCTCAAAGTGCACAGCAAGGATGTTAGATAAGATGCTTGTATTTTTGCTACATGCCATTCCATTTTATTTATGGTTCTATTTGCTTTATATTTTGCAGTCCTGTAAAACTTATTTAATGATTTTGAGCCCTCTTCCTCTCCTATATCAGAATGCAGACTGGAATTTGGATTCTTCCCATCAGTATTCTTAGCCTTTAAAGGTATTGAGTTGTTTCAGCCTTCCCTCTCCTCAAGGAAGAATAGCATAAACATTTCTCACTATGAAGTAAAAGTGTGCAAGTGTGTCAGATAGTATGTTTGATTTATTCACCAAGTCCCTTTAAACCAAATCACATTCTTCCTAGTAGTGAGATAAACAGAGGGGAACTGGGAGTTCTAACTTTCCAGCATCCTTTAAATATGACCATCTTCTTTTATTCCTCATCCCATGTGTGGAGCCCAGCTCCAACTCCTCAGGGAGTTATTTTTTTTCCCAGTGAAAGCTGGGAACACAGAGGCTTGATATCATCTTGGAAGAAAACATACCAGCACCTAAGATGATTCTACTTTTTTACATAAACTCCAACACTGCATTCCTGGAAATACACCTGTGATGGAGCAGCACTTATCTTTCTCTATGCCCTTTCATCCTTCTCCAGACATACCTTTTCTATGTATATATTTGGGTATACCACAGCTCCTTGTGTTGTATTTTGAGCAGCAATCATTTCTATATTTTCTTCAAAGCTTTCTTAAAAAAGCATCTGTGAGAATTTCACCATGCCTTATGACCTCTAAAGTTAAGTTTACCTCTAGTTCCAATATTTTATGATGAGCATATGGACAAGAAGATTACTTTTGCCAGCTTCAAAATCTTAGTATTTGTCCTGTGGAACAAATCCTTGTGGGCATCTCAGGAAAAGACATTTGTCTCATCACTCTTCTGTAATGCAGCGTGCATCTCCATTAAATTGGGAGTATAGCAGACTAATAACAAATAATGTAATCAACCTCCGGTTCTGTTTCTACCCTTATGTTTTGCTTGCTTAATCTCATTTTAAATATTATCAATAGAAACATTTCTATCACTTACTACTCACAAGCAGCTACTTTATTGTCATTTACATATATCTCAGGAATCTACATAGATTTTGTATGCTAGATATACAGATTTCAAAAGAATATAAAGAATAAGATTTAGAGTTAGATATATTTATTGCATATGGCTAGTTAGAGTATACATGTTTAATTTTCGTGTGAACAGAGTATTCTTAGAAATGCAGTGGTATTGTTTTTCTCTAGTAATTCAATTGTGTGAAGCAATTAAACTGAGAAAGGGTGAAATAATTTTCATAAAAGACAGGACTATAAACAAATGTAGAATCTACTGGGGTTTGTTTCCCTTTTTACTAGGTTTACAGTCTATTTGTTAAAGAATATCTGATGCATTCTGATAGTTTAGTCTTGGCTGTCCAGTGCAAGGCACCAGAGGCTACTGGAAGATACTCAGTGCAACAGACCTTGTTTCAAATGTGACCAAACATGACTTACCTTAAAGATTATTTAATTTTTGTTTTGTTTTTAAGAAACATTTTTCTACAAGACCAGCTTGTGTAGAAGTTAGCCATAGTTACACATAGGTGTTTTGTCACTTTAGCTATATTGCAGAGAATTTATCTTTACATGTGCAATTAGTACATTTATGGGGATACTAGTCATAAAGAAATTGCACAAATCTCTATGGACCAGTGAGTGACAGTACTGAATTTTCTAGAATGAGAGATAGATTCTTCTGTATCTCTCACACTCTTTAAAAGTGATGTCTGATACAACAAATCTGGAGGATTATTTCTTTTTTTCTGTTCTGAGTGAATGTCAAAATCACTTCCTGGAGTGTCTTGATTATTTTTAACTTCACTATTACATAATAAAAGTTTACAATGAGAATATAAAGTATTGTGAAATAAATGGATTCGGTTTTAACATTTTAATTAAAGATACTTTTACAAAATATGCTGTCTTAACAAGAATCCTCTCATAATTACATGCTTTGTAAAAAATCCAGATGCTGTGCAGTGTGTTTATACTGAATTATTGTGATTGTTTTGGAAGACTGGGGTTTTCCTTTTAACAGTGAAAGTTACCCAACAGGACAGACAAAGCCCAGTGAAGGCTGGGCTGCTTTTGGTGCAATTCGGGAATAGCAGGAAATTCCCAAAATATGCACACTGTTATTGCATCTAAGTCTTTTCAAAGTGATTTACAACAATATTCTGATGGAACTGGAAGGTTAGAGATGCCAGGAGTTCAGAGCAGGACATCAGCTAGACAAGAATTTCCACCTTACAGATGCCAACTATGCAGAATTTAAGTCATATTATATGTCATGGAGCCTCCCTCAGATGCAGACAGCTGTTCTAGGTATTCTAAATTAAAACCAGCAACATCTTAGTATTTAATTTGGATTTTCTTGCATGCTTGAGTTCTCAGGAAAGTTAAGGCTAGATGGGTGTGAATGTGAATGTGAATAATAAACAAGAAAGGCAGAAAGGTGGACAACTCTTCAAGCAGGGGGGATCTTTAGGGGGACCTTTAGGGGGATCAGTCAATGACAGACCAACTCGGTTCTGTTGTGGCTGTTTTCCTGCATAGCAAATCTGGCCTAATCGCTGCACCTTCCCACTTGTGGGGCTGTACAACTGATATGAAGTCTTTTGGCTGTCTGAATCTGGTTTTCTATTTTTAAATTGACTTGTCTCAGAAATGCCACTTGGTGATGCAGGCCCACAAGTGATAGTCATGCCAGAGTTAAGGGGTAGAAAACTGCAGCATGTAATTAGAGAGGCTAGTGGAGGAGAAGGACCATGTTAAGAGGGCTTTTCACTGGAGGAAAAATGTGTATTTACACCTTTGTCTAGGGCTCAAATTTAGAAAATCATTGAGTTTTTGAAGTATGGGAAGCATGTGTCTTTTTCCATAAGGACATACCCAAACATCTTAAAAGCCCTGGTCCAACCTGTCCTTGCTTCTAACATTGTGCAAAAAGGGGACTTTTTATCAGGCAGTGAGAAATACCCATAATTTTCACCCCTGAAATCATCACAGTCAGCACTGCCAGTGTGCCAAAGAACCCATCTGCAGGCAGCCAGGCCAGCACAGCCAGGTTGTGCACCAAGGCAGCAGTGTGTCATTGCCCCAACCCTGTCAGGAGGTGGCAATGCCTGAACAAGGTTGGAGTGTTTTCTGGCCATTCCTGGCACTCTCCACTCTGCCCCGGCTGTTGTGCCTGCGTGTTAGGATACACTCTCTTTGCTCCTTGCTGTGAAGCAATGTTGCATGTGAGGACGAATCATCATTTATTTATATGGTGAACAGTCAGCTGTAGATGATTAACAAAGACTTCTGAGACTCAGTGTCCCCTTGTCTTTTGAGTTATCACAGCAGCGAGAGAATGCATTCAGAAAGGTACAGACTACACCCCCCCACACGTGCCTAGAGGGTGGTATATGGATTGAATAATATAGGGAAACATTAAGCAAGCAGTTGTAATTACCAGCCCTAAGTTTACTGAAGACAGAAACACTGCAAGGCACGCAGAAGAAGGAGGAAAAAAAGATTCCTGTTAAAAAAAAAAAAAAACAGTCAGAGAGATGTTAGGCAAATCCTGAGAACAGTCCTTCAATCACTCAGAGTTCCCTGAAACCAAGCTAGAGCTGTGAATCTTATCTCTAAATAGGTATTTTTTTCTTTTCCATCACGTATGTGATAATTGAGATAAAGACCTGCTGGGTTCCTTGACATATAATTAACTCTGCATGGAGTATAACGACTGCTTCCCTGAGGCAGTGGAGGTGTGCATATTTCTTGATAACCAGAGAAGAGAGGAAATGAGGCAGCTGGGGAAAGCATTACTCTACTGTCCATTAAAATTCATCATTTTAAATGTAAACAGTCCCTGGATGACTAGTCCACTGTAAATGTGCAGAGATCATTAACTCTCCTCATCTGTCCACCGTTGCAAATGTCTTAAAATGTCACATTAAGAAATTGTTAGATCTTAACAGTGTCAAAGTGCTTGTGGGGGAATGCCACTGCCATGCACCTGCAGCTACACTGCCTGCCTAGCACACTCCTCACACATGTGAGAGGTTCAGTCAGCTGAGTGCCAGTTTCACTGTGCCTCTGCCATGTTAGAAATGCAACACATTTCTGCAATGACAGAAAAAAAATATTTAAAAAATTGCAAAGAATAGTACAATGACACTGTCCTTTTACATTGCCACCTGTCAGTGGCTGCATTGACATCAACATCTGTTCTTCCTAATTCCTGCTTTAATAAAGAGAAATTGTGCCAGTTTCTGCAACAGCAAGAGTGCCAAGACTATAATTGCTTGACTGAGCAGCAGAATAGGTAGCAGAGAACTTTAATAGATGTCTCTTGAACAGCTTGAAAGCTTTCCTTTAAAAACATTACACACTTATGCACATATGCACATGTATTTCTTTGTCATTATTTCATACTTGGGTTCAATAATGGCTTGTTCCTCACTTGTTACTGCACAACCACTGTAGCTGTCTTTTTCTAATTTATATGCAGATTTCACCAGTGTTACCAAACGATTTCTCTGTGATTGGTGTATCTGCTTCCACCTCCAGTAATCTGAGGCTGAGACCAGCTGGCAAGAATTAATAATGTTGGTTTTCAGTGATCATTCTAGAAGATAATAAAACTGCATGGACAGAGACGGCTGTGGGGAGAACAGATACATCAAGAAGTCCATGAGAGGTACAAGCTCACTGAGCTTGTCAAAGAACAGCACCCTGGGGCATTTTTCGCTCTCTGCTTTGGAGTAGATGTAAAGTGACTGTTTGGCTAGGTTTGATTTTTTTTTTTTTTTTTTAAATTTTTTTTTTCCCAGAAGATACATATTTAGAGTCAATGTTTCCTTAATTTTCCCCATTAATAACACATCTTTATGTCCATAGCAGGGTTTAAAAGCCTAGATTATCAATGCCATTTTGCCATTTGCAGCAAGATTTTCTCTGTCACCAGTAAATGCCCCAGCTGGGTTGTTTCTATGCATACAGCTACATTTCTGTTCTAGCAGCTTCCATGGGCCTCATTCCTCTGACTACTCTGCAAACACATGCTTAAGTTAAACAGGAGCACCAGCAGACAGGCCTCTCCCAAAGCCCTCATGCTGCCCCTGACAATCAAAGGGCCATGCAGAGAAGCAATGCACAAGAAAGTTCATCCACCACCATGAGGAAAGTTCCCAACCTCTTTCTCCCAGCGTGTCTGTTTTATTTAGACAATACAGCCTCTTTAAGACAGCAAATACAAAATGGTACAGATATTTATTATCAGATTACATTGGTGTTACAGGACCCCTACACACCTTGCACTAAAGGGCCACCTCATTTTTTGCAGACTTCTAATGCACTAGAGCACTTTTTTTTTTTTTTTTTTTTTTTTTTTTTTTTTTTTTCTTCTGTAAATGTGTTGTTGACTGTGTCATAGATACATGCATATCTTTGGCTATTTTAAAATTGTATATTCACTAGTGTTACTGCTTCCTCAGGGGCATGCAGCAATGAGGTACTATTTTTAAAATCCTCAGTCAGCCATGACTTCCTCTTTGTCTGTCTACTCTGTAGCTGCCATAGGGAGTAAGCATGGCATTCCTCATATTTTTGTGATTTCTGCTTATAAGGAATAAGCAGAACAAGAAGTGGTTCTTGTTGGTGCTGGAGTACTACACAAGTCAGATTACAGAAAAAAACCACAGACTCAGAATCATGTCTCAGAAATTCACCCTTCAGTGTCATATTGTACCCAAGTTAATGCAAACCAGAACTCCTGCTATAGAAGTACAAGTACAAACTCACAGTTCATTCCCAAAACTCCCACAGCCTTTTCCATGCCAGCTATATAAAAGAAAACAACAAAAAACCACCACCAACAACAAAACCTAACCTAACACCAAAACCCAACAGGATTTAATAATATGACACATTCCTGTGTTGGTTTGCAGAACTGTATGTGAGCAATTTTATGAGTCATTTAATTACAAGGAAGCCAAGTCCTGGACAAAGAAACACACTCAAGGTTTGCTTGGGTTGAGGATAGTCTCTGTCTTTCTTTACCCCAAAATGAAAAGGTACTTGAAATGCAGCTAGAGGGAATTAAGACATCAGATGCCACAACAAAACTGGACTCTGAGACAGCTGTGAGACTGGTAGTAACTACATCTTTGGCTTGAAAAATGCCTTATTTGGTGGTAGTATGCTGCCAGGCCCACAAAGCCAGCGTGTCCCACTCCTTGGCACCCCAAGCCTCAGCAGGAACCTGCTGATTACTACACATTGACAAACATTTGTGGAAAAAACACTCAAATACTGTACCCTCTTCACCTAACATAAACATCATACACTGAAAATGTTATACAAACTGGGACATGTACTTTAAAGGGAAATAGCAATTATGCCTTTAAATATATTTATCACAGACATGCAGCCAGTCTTAGCTCCTTCTTACCTAAGGAGCTGACCTGCTGCCAGCATGCTTGTGTCCTGGCTCGATGTTATTGCATGCCTTTTGAAGGTCACTAGGAAATCAGTAACTTTAAAAGCTGGAGTGGGATGGGAAGGGGGACAGACACTATACTCATCACTTGGGGAAAAAAAAAAAAACAACAAAACACACTTTCACTCATAAGCTAAGAAATTGAAAGTAGCTGGAAACTGGGTCTCGAACTTTCAGGTCACCAATAAGGTTCAACTTCCAGCCTAGCAAGTGGCACAATATTTGTAGAGGTAATGTGATAGAGCACAGTTTTAAAAAATATTTTCATTTTGTAGAAACAATGCCCATGTAAGATTAATTCATGGGCCTTCTTTGGTTGATTTATTTATTTGCCTTATTTTCCTTCACTTAGCAACATGTATAAATATTCCTTACTTCAGAAATATTTTATTCTCATCATTAATTAGCAGGGAAGTCTCGCTCTTGGTTGCAGGAATTCCTCAGCAACAGGACAAACTTTGTCCAGATCTACCCATTTCAAGGAAGAAAACTTGCAGATCCTGCTACATGCTCACTGCTCACATGCTTCTGCATGGCTATTTGTATTTCCATTGGGTTGACCATAACTTGTCAGCAGTTTCTCTGGCATCTGGAGAAACTTCTTTGACTTCAGGAAAGTTGCGTGAAGGGCACTGGACAGCTGCCAGCCATAAGAGATTTCTGTGGGAAAATGCTCCAGACAACAGTGAAAAGGCAAAGAACACCTGGTACCAACTTCTGCCACTGCTGGGGAACAGGATCTGGGATCCTGTTCCAGTGAGGTGGCAAGAGCCCTGGCATAGCCATGGAGCACAGCTGTTCTGCAGTTCCACTAACTACTGGTGAGCCAGGGGCAGAGGCTGAGGATGCCAATGCAAACCTCAGATGAAGGGTTGGTAGCAGTTTCTGCTGTTTCTGTCTTCTAGACTAGCACTATCAGCCTAACCAATTGTTTCCTCTTCCCATATTTCAGACAAGCTCATTTGTGGCTCTCCCAGCAGGAATGCCAGTCTGCCTGTCTGTGTAAACAGAGCAAGGTGAAGAAATGAGGCTCTCAATGTCATCACAGGAATGATGTGCAGAGCAAGTGTTCATGTTGGTGGGGATCTTTTGTTATATTCTGGAAAGGTGTCTCTTTTCTGTGGCAGAGTGCGGGTTTTGAGCTGAGCTTTCCCCCCCTTTTAGTTTAGATTGAAATACATACAACTAGCTTTAGGTGACCAAGTGAAGCCGAAGGACGCAGAAAGATGCCTCCTACCGTGAATAGCCAAGTGCCCATAAATCTCAAGGTATTTTTTATTATTATTTATTATACTGTATTTATATATTTATATATATTTATAAAGACGAATTTATATATTATTATTATACTGTAGCTCAAAACCACTTCAGATTGGTTCTGTGATGGTTATTTGTTTCTGTTCCTCACAGTCCGCATGTGACAATGAATAAACCAAATGGTCACGTCCTTTAAAGCTCTCCTGGAAATGCTCCCCAGCCATAAATTCAACAAGATCACAAAGAAAACCAGCTCAAACCAGCCAAGTTTCCAAAACTGCTGAGACTGACAGAGAAAGCTGGGGCACACACCTGTAGATCAGAATGGCCTGGACAGGTGGTCTCATCCAACCTCTCTCTGACCCACAGGACAAAATCCCCTTTCAGCCAAAGAACTCTAGGGTGAAGTGAGTGTGCAAGAAGCTCACCAGAGGCCACCAAAGTTTAACAAAAAAGAACTGTGTTATTTCTATCTTTGTGTGCGTACACACATACATACACACATACACACACAAACACAGAGGCATCCCTGGTCAGGGATATTTACCAGCCAAAATGCCTTATTAATAAAAGGCAAAGAGCAAGACCAACCTGATACTAAAATTTCCCGCCTTCTCTATATTCGTACTTCTCTAGCAAATCTCTGTTTCTACTGTCACCTGTAAATTTTATTATAAGCATTTTTTTCTATATTTTCAACTCCACAGCAAAATAATGAAAAAGTATTTAGCCTAACGTGAAATGCATCAGATTCTTCCAACAAAGATGGAAAAGAAGAACATCTCCTGTCATCTGTCACTTTGCAATCAAAAAACTCATTTAACCTAGAGGAAAGAGTTTTAAAGACCCTAGAATAATAGCACAGAACTGACAGATCACAAAACAAAATTGTTTTAATACATTCCAGATGTACTGCTTCAGTGAATTTAATACAAAGACTAATCTGAATCACTGCTCCTATGGTTGTCACTCTTCAATTCTCTCAGGGCTACATGCCAAATTTTTTCTGCTTTCAACTGTTCAGCTTTCAACAAAGACAGGCCAAGGGAGTACACAATTTGGTCCCAAGTAAATAGTTAAGTATTTGAAGCTGTTGCCAGTCCTTTATGAGCTCAGTGCAAAATTACATTTAGGGAGGTTTGAAGCATCTTAGATAAGAAAGACGCTGAAGAAATAGAGGACAATCATCATTTAAAAAAAAAAAAAATGTTAACAGAAAATCACAATCCTACTGAAATAATAGAATTACATATATAAACAGACATACACATATGTTATTCCCCTATTCCCAAAGTGAGGGTGTACCACTGACAGAAATCCTCAAATTATGAAAGGATATGTGTGGTGGACACCGCGACAGATATGCAAAGTTGTTTAAATCTTAAACCTTCAGTTGTAGGGAAATGATTTATTCTGTATCATTAAATATTTATCTGCAAAACAGAGAACAGAATTGAATGTTCTGTTCAAATACATAAATCCACAGTAAAGTTGAAGACAGCTCTGATACCATCTTAATGGAATCAGTGTTATTTATTTAAGGAAAAACAGTATTTTGAAAAGACTAAAAAAGACCAAAAAAAAAAAAAAAAAAAAAAAAAAGTTCCGAAGAAAATATTTATTTTGTAGGCAAGATTATTAACTTCTGCTGTTATGAATAAATGAACTCTAAAATTATTCTTTGTCTGATGGTTTTTAAGAAGTATTACCATAATCACATAAACTTCCTTATTTTCATATAAAGCTAGGTCTAGCATAACTTCTCTTTCAGTGGCATGATCAGAGAAACTGCTTGAATAAAGACATAAAAGCAGTGAGATTCCAATTAGCGTATAAAACCTTCTAAATCTGTCAAAATGAGCTGCTTGAATTACTGCTAAACCCAGAAAACCCTGAATGATGGAAGATGAAGGTGAATAGAAACTCAGATGTGGAGCTGCACCTATTCCATGAGCCCCTCTTCTCCACCCTGTTTGATCCCAGAGTATGTGTTTTTGCAGACAGATTGTCCTTTTCCTGGTCTACAGGTAGAAGAACAGTTTCATTCAAAATGAGAGTCAGGGAGAATGTGCTACATGGCACAGGATTGAAAGGCAGTGACCCTATCTGTCTTTCTGAACGAGTATAATCGCTCACATGTATATGTATGTGGAAAGAGAAGAAAAGAGAGCAACGCTGATGCCTGTGCTTAAAAGAGAAGTTTTACATAATAGCTGAAAGAACAAGATTGTTGCGCTGAAAAATTTGAAGGTCCTTGTCAGAAATTAGCATAAAGCTAAAGAGACCTGACAAACAGCTGTTTCATGTTAAAATGTTTTATGGGATTTCTTTTCAATATCTTCAGTTCTTTAGTGCATCTTTCACATATTTCAGGCATGCACACCCACATACACAATCAAGAAAATTTTTATGGATATATAGATCAACTTGTTGTTCAAAAGAGTATACTAGACAAATTTACCAACCCTGCACTGAAATGACATTCTTCCTGCCTCAGTGCATCCCAAGCAAACTCAAGGGTCTTATCCTTTACTTGAAAACAAACATATGGAAAACTATGTTTCTACATTGTCCTAGGGTCTCTGGTGAGCCACAGACCACTCAGTGAGCCCACAGAAAAAATGAAGAAAATATCCACTCTCACCCCTGTGCTGAACCACTGACCTTACTGAGACTACACCTCTAGTAAAAATAAATATTTCCAAAAAAAGCAGATTCTTCTCTGTCTGTGAAAATCACCTGTCTCTCTTTTCAGAGGCCAAGACAAATAATGTTGCTGATTTCTTCTTTGATCTGTCCAGAAAATACGTACTCTGGTGGGCAGACATTAAAATGTCCTTCTCCTGGGAATTTTTCTATGCTGGGTGATATTTTGTAGTCATTGCAGTGGGAAATGCCTGGTCCTGGCTGAGCAAGGCTCTGTGCTGATGAGGGCAGGAGCCAAGGTGTCCCCAGCAGTGACAGGATGGATGGCAGGACAGGCACCTGCGCCAGGAACAATGTGGGAAAACTGCCTGTCAGGGCAAGTTGCCCCTGTGGTTGCTGGAAGCCCTCTTGGCCTTCCTTGGCTCTCCAACACGTGACACTCTACAGCTGCTGCAGCCACTTCAACCATAGCAAGTCTGAAAAGGAGGAAGGCCTGGTATGGAGGAAAGGTAATGCGGCCCACAGCAGTATTAGACTGCATTTCTTTCACCATTCTCATTCATCGTTATTTCCTTAACAGAAACATGCACACTTTACCTATTTAGAGGGGGCTGAAAAAAAGTGGAATAACCAATTTTCACTATCCTTCCTTCAGATTCTGAGTACTTATGTACTTTTCATATTTTCTCAATGTTGTTACTAGTCTGCCTAGTAGCAGGCCTGACTGCAGGCCTGACAGCTCATGGCAGCACTAAGCAAAATTGTGATCAGCCCTTGGTGCAGACAAATGGTAAGTGTGAGCATCACTGCCCTCCGGGGCTTCAGACAGTTCCTCACCCTATCCAAATTTTATCCTAGTTTCACTTCAATACACTCCTGAAGCTGTCTGTAAGAGGGAAAAAAAAAAAGGTACTTAAACATAAACATAAACATAAATAGAACAGTAAACCAGTTGTCTTCACAAGTTTCAGCCACCACTCTCTTGTCTTCTTAGATACTTTTTGGATCAATGTACTGACAGGAACAGACCTTAGCTGGACAGATGAAGAACATTTGCTCCCCAAGCACCATTCCCACATGGGGATCTGGCACAACCTCCTCTCTTGATTTTTGATCTTAACATGTCTCCTTCCTTCAGTTTTCTCTGACAGTAATACCAGCAGGAAATCTTCTCATGGTCTAGATTCACCTCATAATCTTTACCTCTGTGAAGCTGTTTGTTGGTTTAGATTGAGTAATTTTACACAATTATTTCATTATTACACACTTTATTTCAGGAATCACTGTTAAGCCTAGACAATGTATTCCGGTCAGAGCACAAGACTGAATTTTAGGGACACTACAGGTCTCTTTTGAAGCTGTTTTTTGTTATGAGGATATTAGCAGCATAATCATCCTCTCTCATATTAATTCAGAATAAAGATGGTCTATGGTCTTCAAAATGCTGTAGTAATAAACAGGTGTGCATTTTGCTGCATTTTTAAAAAAATCCTCAGATAAATGCTTTTACAATGCACTAGCTAATTCATTAGGAAATATGGCATTTAATAATAGCATTATTGAAAGTGATTACTAACATATGAAATACATATTTTTCATATATATTGAAAAGGTTGCAGTCATATATCATTTCTATATGATAATTTGAGTCATATTCATTGCAGGGTAATATCTACCAATTCCACTAAAGCTATATTAGGAATTAATTTTGCTCATGACATCTTGTGTTCCTATCCTATATTAGCTACATCATATTATCTCCCTCCACAGGCACAATTGCATGTGCATCAAACTTGATTTGATGTAATTACCTAGGAATAAATTTTCATGTTTTGTCTTGTTTCAACAACTTGAGCCATTTCTGCCCTGTTCCCACAAGATTTTTCTGCATGCACATCTCTCTTGGCAGTTTTTCAATTCTGATCTAAAATTCAATATGAAAAGGTGTAAGTCCTTTGTGTGTACCCACTGTACTAACACAGTTGTTGCCTTTTTTTTTTTTTTTTCTTTTACCCATACAGCATGTCATAGCTTTTGCAGGTGGCTTATGAGAAACATTAATTTAAAGCATTTTTTAGGACTAATACACTTGCGTACAAAAAGCAGGGTATCAATGACACTTCAGGCGCTTGTGAAAAAAACAATTTTAGATATCTATTATAACTTAAGCTCCTAAATTACTTCCACCTTATAGAAAAGTATTTGTAAGCTGTCATATATATGTGGTTGTTCAGACATATTCTGGTCTATTGACAAACAAACAAAAAAAAAAGTTTTTATCACAATTAGGGAAATGGGCAACCTACTTTAAAACACCCCACAGCTAGAAGAGGAAGAAGTTGTGTTTTCTTTGCTGTCAGGCAATGGTTCAGACTTGAAACATCTATGAGAAGGCAAAGAGCAGAGACAGTGATTTGGGTCCTCCCCTTTATACTCCTCCACAAGGAAGCTCTGTGTCAGCTAGCATGCAGATACACACTTCTGTTGCCTTTCTGAGGGTCTAGTGCTGGCAAGAAAAGTCTCAGTTTTGACTGAGTAGGTAAAAAGGCATATCAGGAGCAGAAATGAATTTAGCAGATACATCAAACAAAGCCCCGTACTTCGTCCCAGGACAGAGGGTGCATCAAAGTGCTTCCTAAGTTGCTAAGAAAGCAACTGGTACTCCTCATTTCTCTGATTACTTCCTCATATTTCCTAATGAATTAGCTAGTGTATTGTAACATGTTCATAAAATCTGCAAAGTCTAGCACCAAATCAGGCATCCAGCAAATATAGGAACAGCTTAAGAAATGTAGGAGCTATCTATAGCACCCACTGAAATCTGCCTGCTCTTTTTCACTAAGTGTGTAACTCTGGTGAGCTGAGCTGCCTTTTTGCTTCATTTGAACAATTCAGATCAGATCCAAGGCCTTTAGGTTCTGCTGGACTAAAACTGATCAATATTACTGATATCCTGGCAGTCAGAAGCTCACCGAGGACGAGGACCTTGTGCCACCCCTCTGTACCATTCTAACCTGGAAGGAAGCTGAGGTGAATAAAATTCAAAAACTCCTAATTACATGTTGAATGTTCTATAAATTGTTGCATTAAGTGTTAAAGACTCATGTGCCCTATCAGTTATATTAAGAAAGTTGAATATGCTGATATCCCTAATAGTTTGTACCCTATTTGTACCCCAAACCCCAGTTCCTCACCTCCTGAGTTGTATGTTACATGTTCCTTCCCCAAAAACCCAAAAATCCCTCACCTTCCCTTGGGTTAAGCCTCCGCTGCTCCCCCACCTGCTCTGTGCCTGCTACTCTTCCCACTTCCTGCTGACATCACGCCTGCCCGTCAATCTGCCGCCATCACCCTTATGGAAAATGCCAAAACTCCCATGAGGCCTTGTTTTAAGTGGAAGCATAATTAACACAAAAAATCCCTAACTAAAATGAGCCAACATAAGTTCCAAATATATGAAGGACAGCACTGAATCAGCAAAGCCCTCAGGTATCTGCAGACAGCTTTCTGTATTCTTGCCATAACTTAGAGGGCACCCAGAAAGAGAGACATCCCTGGACCAGGAACCAGGAACAAGAGTTCCTGGCAACCTCTGTCCAGCAGGAATCCTGACTCTTCAGCATGACCAGCAGATTCGACTTGCACCTCCTCCTCAGCGGTGTCTAGAAGGAGCAGCAGTAATGTAGGTGACCCCTCAAGCCTTCCCCTTTCTTAATAAAGGTGTTCAAGGAGTTAATCCATCTCCTGCCCTGTTTATTTATAACGGAAGTTAACAAGGACATCTATTTAGTAGTAGATGTTGCTGCTCCATTGTGGAATACTTTAGGCTTTTGGGGTGAATAGGCTAGCTCAACACACCAGGGTCTCCACAGGAGTGGGGAGCCGTGCTCCCATGGCAAAGCCTTAGGACACACAGAACCTGTAGAAGCAAAGGCACATTCCTTGAGCCTTCAGAATCTACAAGAACCAGGACAAAGGATTCAAGGAGACCTTCTTCTCTCGGGTAAATCCACATGTTTATTGTGAATGGGTCCATGAGGGAAGGAAAGGCCTGGAGCACTCATGTGCACAGGGTTTTATGCAGGGAGTGTAACAGGGGTAGATACAAACAATTAACCAATGGGATACAACTGGGGAGGAGTATAGGGGAGGATAGTACAATTGGGGAAACCAATAGGATTACTCTGTGGGAGGGATTGTGTTACAGAGTTCAGTGGGGTTTCACAGGCTACATAACAGGCATAGAACTTTCTGGATAAAAGGGATAGTTTTACTGTAACTGACAGAGAGTTTAGGGAGGGTTTAGGTGATGAACAAGGAATATGCTGGAACAAAGGGTGTGGAATAGCTATATAGGGAACAAATGGGAGTATACAAAATCTGGGGTAAACCATTAACACACGAAACATAGGGGAAGCAAGAATAAACCTTTCCAACAGAATACAACATTCCATGGTGCAAGACAAATCCCATTCCACCTTACATCTCTCATTTTCACATCAGTGCTTAGTGCTGACATCCAGGGGGGTTCCCTGTACTCTCTGTGCTTCCATGCTCTTGCAGCAGGCTGAGGAATGGCAGCCTCTCACTCTGTCCTCATTTCGTGAAATAGAGAAATTCACCACCACAAGATGTTTTGTGTAACAGAATTATAAAAAGTTGCAGAAAGCCATTAGGGAAAGCCAAGGATGGAAGATCCTTAAAAGGTCTTTTGAAGAGAAAGAGACAACAACCTCCAGCATGGCAAGTCTCTGAGCCTGGCAGGTAGTTAGTGAGCCTTATATGGGAGAATGCTCTAGAAACATGTATTTTTTTCTAGTCTAAGCATATATCAGAGACAGGACATGTGAGAGGATGAATTTTTCTTTTGATCTCATGTGGTTGGTTCTGTATTGTCAGTTTAGTTTTCCTGCTTTCCAGACCTAGTGAGACATTGCAGGAAGAAAATTAGAAGGGCCAAAGGCCGGCTAGAATTTTATCTAGCTGTAGATGTAAAAGAGAATGAAAATGTTTTCTATAAATACATCAGCAACACAAGGAAGGCTAAGGAGAATCTCCATCCTGTAATGGTTGCAGAGCAAAAACAGAGACTGAGGATGTAGAAAAAACGGAGATGCTTAATGCCTTCTTTGCCTCAGTCCTTAATAGAAAAGCCAGTTGTGCTCCAAGCACCCAGCCCTTTGAATTGGAAGAAAGGGATGGGGAGCAGAATGAAGCTCCATAATACAAAGAGCAGTGCTCAGCAACCTGCTACATGATTTTCATACACAAGCCTGTGGGACCAGATGGAACCCACCAAAGAATAGTGGGGAAGCTGTCGTAACTTTCACTGAGCTACTGTCTATCAGTCCTGGTCAACCAAGGAAGTCCCAGGTTACTGCAGATTAGAAAATGTGATGCCCATCGATAAGAAATGTGGGAAGGAGCACCCAGGCAACAATAAGCTTGTCAGCCTAATCTCAGTGCCAGAGAAGGTAATGAAACAGATCGGGTGCCATCATGCAGTAATGATGCGACCCAGCTGGGATGGACTTAGGAAACGCTGATTCTCATTGACCAACATGATCTCCTTCTGTGACAGGGTGACCTTGCTAGCAGATGATGGAAAGGCTGTGAGTGTTGTCCACATGGACCTTAACTAAGCATTTTATGCCATTTCCCAGATATTATGCTGGAGGAACTGGCTTCCCCTGACTTGGGCAGTTGCTCTCTTTGGTGAGTTAAGAACTGACTGGATGGCCAGACCCAGAGACTGGTGAGTGGAGTTACATCCACCTGATGGATGGTCACTTGTGCTGTTCTCCAGGGCTCAGTATCAGGGCCAGTCCTGACTTGGGTGAAGGGATCACCCTTATTGAGTTCTCAGATGACACTGAGTTGGATGGGAGCGTTCATCTGCTGGAGGGTAGAAGGCATCTGCAGAAGCATGAGGACAGGCCAGATCAATGGGCCAAGGCCGGTGGTATGAGGTTCAACAAGGCCAAGTGCCAGGTCCCACAGTTGAGCCACAACAGCTCCAGGCAATGACACAGACTTCAGGCGGTGTCTGGAAAGCTGCCCAGTGGAAAAGGACCTGAGGGTTCTGGTCAAGAGCAACTGAACATGAGCCAACTGAACACGAGCCATCTGTGCTCAGGTGGCCAAGGAGGCCAATGGCATTCTGGTCTGTGGCAGCAATAGTGTGTCCAGCAGGACCAGGGCAGGGATTTTTCCCCTGACCTTGGCACTGGTGAGGCTGCGCCTCAAATCTTGCATTCAGTTCTGGGCCCCTCATTATAAAAAAAGACATTGAGTTGCTTGAGCAGAGAAGGGCAACAGAGCTAGTGAAGGGTCTGGAGCACAAGTCCTGTGAGGAGCAGCTGAGTGAGTTGGAGTTGTTTAGCCTGGAGAAAAGGAGAATCAGGGGTGACTTTATCGCTCTCTACAACACCCTGGAAGTAGGGTGTAGTAAGGTGGGGTCAGTGTCTTCTCTCAGGTAATGAGACAGGGCAAGAGGAAATGGCCCCAGGGGAAGTTTAGACTGGGTATTTGTAAAACTGTCTTCAGCAGACAGGTTGACAAGAAGTGGAACAGGCTTCCCGGGGAAGTGGTCAAGTCACCCTCCGTGGAGATATTTAGAAGACTTAGTGCTTAGGAATATGGTCTAGTAGTGGACTTGGCAATATTTTGTTAATGGTTTACTCAATAATCTTAAAGGTTTTTTGTGACTTAAATGATTTTACTACTCTAATAAACAATTACTTTTTTTGTTTGTTTGTTTCCCCATTGCTCATACTCTTTTCCTATAGTTGTTCTTGTGCAAAATGGAAATATCTCCTGTGGTTTAATATTCTTCTGAAAGAAATAAACAAACAAACTCCTAGCCTCTTGTAGGCTGTGAAGGTTGTAAAAGCCATGTGCACATGTGGCTGCAACTCATTTGAACTTCCCAAGCTGAAGTTCAGTCTGTCTGCAAATCAGGCAACATAGGTTTTGTCACACACAGAGGCAGAAGGGGACTGTGATGCCATTCCTTTGCTCATGAAGGTGCCAGCTTATTGCTTTTTTGTGTGTGGTGCTTGGCCCATTTTCACAGCTCAGTTTGACAATACACATCCCATAAAGCCAAGAACAATAAAAACACCAGCATCAGATTTCAGCCAGGTCTGAAATCCCCTGAACAAAACAAACATCCTCTTCTCCATAAGATTTTTTTTTTTTCAAAAGCAGTGTTTTTGCATGCTCTCACAGATATAAATGAAATTGGGAGAATTTGTGGCATGATTTTTATAGTGAGATTAGCTGAAAAATATGTGTACGTGGTGGTCAGTAGTGGTCACCATCTTCGAATCCTGCACAGCACAGGTATGGCCCTGGAAAAGGCTAGGAAAGGCCACAGGTGGGAAGGACATGACACTGAAAAGAGAAGAATGACCAACAGGAATCTTGACATTAAAAATACTCTTGAGTGTGCGGGCTCCAATTTATCTCATATTGTTCCGTGTAAACTACTCCTCTTCTGCAGGGCCAAATGCCCAGATAGTGTAAATCATCTTCCCAGTGCTACCATCATTGATGTTTGCCAGCTGGCATCAGCTATGGGTTTGACTGTAGGTCCTTCTTTTTCTGAAGCCAAATAATACCCCTAAAAGTAGTCAGAAACTTTACTGTTTTCTTTCTCCCATCCATTCTGGTGGTAAACCTATGTGCCAGAAGCCTGCTAAGAAAATGCATGTCAGTTTCTGCAACTGCAAAAACTGACGGGAAAACTCCCACATATCTCTTCCCTTTTCCATTCCCACACAGCAGAACCTTGTCATTCCCATGGAGGAAGATTTGCTGGACAGAAGCCAGCCCAAGTGGGATATTTCAAACTACGCAGTAAAGGGGAGCAGTCCCATTGCTGTCAGGCCAGAGCCAATGCAACAACATTTTACACAACTATTTTTGTGGTGGGATGTAATGGCTTGGCATCTGAGACATCAAAAATTAAACACCCTTTGTACACAGCCCAGCCAGCCTCACACTGCTGGTTGCTGAAGCCGTAGGTCTGTACCGCTTCTTGGGTTTTGTTAACGGCAGAAAAAAAAAACAACAAACCAGTTTGCTTTAAACAGCTATTAATCATGTTTCGTGTTACTTCTTGTAGTTTTCCCTGCGAGATAGATGGCCAGCGATGGCAAAAGTAAGATTCTACTCCCTGGCACCGGGTGGGATATTACAGCTTTTATTCTCAAGTCCTGCTCTGCTTACTGGAGACCTTTCCGGATGACTCGCAGATGCCAGAGAGACCTGGCCCCTCCCCCTTTGGGGCTTTTTCCCCCAGGGGCAGGGCCCAGAGGCAGGGCCCAGAGGCACCACCCAATAAGGGAGAAGCGGGAGGGGAACAGAGTTAGGTTACATTTCGGTGTGGGGGATGGGCACTGCTGGGCAAGGACAGATAGGAAAAAACATTACAAATCTGATGAAATATAAACCAAATTAATGCATTACAACATTTCCCCTTGTTAAATTAAGAAGGAGGAAGGCTCAGTTCGTGGGAGATGCTCAGAGTTTGGACCTTGAGTACTTTTAAAGTTGCAAAAGAAACATGACCTTTAGTGCAAACAAACTAGTGTTAGAAAAACACTGTTAAGGAATAATGATCATTAGAAGGAGAAGGTTCTGTGCTTTCTCCTCCTCCAGGCAGCACTGGCCATTTGTGGGCCCTCTTCAGGGGGTTTTGCAGTTTTAGGGATGAAAGGTTTCACCCACTCAGCTGGCACCCACTTGAGACTTGGGGAAGCGGACACATAGGCATACCCATGACCCCAGGTGAGCTGATCAGGAGGACTCTTTGTTTCTCTGGTCGCTGGATCCTTTACTATCATATCCAGTGACTTTTGCTGAAAGACAGAACTGATTAAAGCAGGATTATTTAGTTTAATATTTACATTTTCTAGTTTCTTGAAAAATTCCCTTTAGACCTTTGAGACCTCCTGCCCCCATTGTCCCAAAAGTCAATAAACTGCTTCTTTAAAGGACATTGAGATGCCCAATGTCCAGGCTGATCACACAGGAGACACTTTGTTCCTCTCTTGGGCGGTGGCCGTGGCACAGATACAGGAAACACGGTGTTTGCAGCAGCAGCTTTATGTGGCGGCTTGACTCTGGAACTGTGGTTTGGTGAGCTTTTATGAAGGGAATCTTCCTGGCACACACCTGGAGCATGTCATGTACAGTTGGAACTGGTTCTGTGGGCAAGCTGAGGATAGCTGCCTTGCACTGTTCTTCTGCATTGGCCAGGGGCATCTCCTCCAGGACTTGTTCTTGGGCTCCTTCATTCTTAACCTGTAACTCGATAGCTTGGATTAATCGCTCCACAAATGTTACAAAGGGTTCTGATGGAACCTCCTTTATTTTACTGTAAGGTTGGAAAGACTTATTGGGCTGAGTTGCTAATTGAATTGGCAGATTCTTATTATCAACAGCCATTTCAGGATTTTGCCAAAGCTCCAGAAGCAAATCTTTTTGGAGGTCAAAGGGAACTGTAGTATTTCTTGCTAAATTTGCTTTTAAACAGTTGCAAAAGTAATCTCTTTCATATTTGAATTTGGCCTGAGCTTTGCATAAACCCTGAATCTCTTGTTGGGGGAAGGGGTCCCAATTACTGTGGACAGCATTCCCTCTTTTTGATTGTTGACATGTGAAAGAGGTGGCAGAAAAGTCGGGATCGCTTCCTGCTTCCGGGTTCCCAGCGCCACACCCCCCCCCCCCCCCCGCCGCCTCCCCCCCACCTCCGGGGCGTGGGAACCGGGACTGTGGGTGGGGAAACCATAGGAACCAGGGGCAGGGAGGGACTGGAGGCTTGAGTCACACAGGGTGGAGTCAGAGGGCGGAGGTTTGAGGGTAGGGGACAGAGTCAGAAGAGAGGACAGTGATGGGGACAGCACCAAAGGGAAGGCGGGTCTGGGGAGAAGAAGGAATTGCAGGAAGGAGGGCTCTGGGGAGAAGAAAGAATTGCGGGAAGGAGGGACAGACAAACAGAGAGACTCCTTGTGGCTTGGGAGCACGTGGCTTCGGCCATTTTGGACAAAGGAATCCCCTCCATCTTTCAACCCCCCCACCTGGGAACCACTAAGATGGGAGGTTTGAGCACTCAGACTGCCTGCAAAGGTACAAGCTGGGGAAAATTCACCAAGAACTGGCTTTTTTTCCTTTTTATTTTGCTTTTGCAATGCAAACTTAATTTTTAAGCTATAAAAAGCAAAATTTGCCTCTTGTTTATTATTAGAGGAGCCAGATTCAACTATTTTTTTGTTATAGCCTCCCAAAATTCTGGGGAGCTTATTTGCTCTAATGATAAGTGTGGAAACTGAGAAAACAACCACAGAGTTATTTTTTTCAGCTGTTTCTTTGACTAATGGGTCTCGTCATTTTCTAAGGTATATAAAATATTGTAATAGACTTTTTTGAGACACAGACAGTTTTGAACCCATTTTTGGTTTTGCACCCAGATTTTGAGTTTCTGTGTCCTCTTTATTGTGACTGAGAAACTGAAAGGAAAAAAACTTGATGGAGAGAAAAAAAAAAAAGCCACAAGGGGAAACAGTTTCCTTTTCCACTCCCCCCAAGGCTGCCAAAAGAAGAATGCTATTAAAGCACTTTGAAGGCTTACTCTGAAAGCAAAACCTTCCCTGAAAAAGCAAAAAAAAAAAAAAAAACAAAAAAAAAAAAAAACCCACAGCACCTTTTCCCTAGGAACATCATCCCTGAAAAAGATTTTCCCTTAGAAAACCAAAAGTGGTACTCACCAAAACTCCAACGTTCCTTTCCTTTCTTTCCCAATCACTCCTTTTGCCTGAGACTGACCCTTTTTGGTGCAAAAAGAGCTTCCAGTCTCGGTTCCCAGGGTCATATTTCCATGAGCATGTGGTCACCTTCCCTAGGGCAGCTTGCCATTCTGGGGGCTTCTTTGCAGCACTCTGATGGGGTTTTGGAGTCCAAAGGAGAAAACTGCAGCCCCAGCCTGTAGAACCCCGTGTTTCAGAAATTCCACAGCGAACGCCAAGCCTGACGGGACTGTGTCTCTGCATGGGTAGGCTACGTTTCGTGACTCATGTATCTGCGTGAGATTCCTCGGCCACATGCTCCCCAAGTGGTTCTTCCAGCTTTTTGGGAACCTTTTGTGGCTTCAAGCTGCACGTTAGGGCACCAGTTATAGTTTTCCCGACAAGATTAGACGGCCGCCAATGGCAAAAGTAACAGAGTCTGCTCCCTGGCACTGGGTGGGATATTACAGCTTTTATTCTCAAGTCCTGCTCTGCTTGCTGGAGACCTTTCTCGATGACTCGCCGATGCCAGAGAGACCTGGCCCCTCCCCCTTTGGGGCTTTTCCCCCAGGGGGCAGGGCCCAGAGGCAGGGCCCAGAGGCACCACCCAATAAGGGAGAAGCGGGAGGGGAACAGAGTTAGGTTACATTTCAGTGGGGGGGATGGGCACTGCTGGGCAAGGACAGATAGAAAAGTGCATTACAAATCCGATGAAATATAAACCCAATTAATGCATTACAACAACTCTGTCAGGTACACCTTGTGCAAAAACCAAAAACCTGCAACATCCCCCACATGTCTCTCTGCTCCCCCAAATCCTACTTTTGTGAGAGGAGACAAAGAAGAAGCACAGTTATGGCAGGACCTGATGACTTGCAGCTTCTAATTGTAGGGGAGTCCTGATCTGTATGAACAGGAAAACACCCTGGCCCCACCCACCCACGCCCCCATTGAAATCCACTTTCTCAAATATTATCATTCAAGTGCCAGTTTCAGGTGCTGGTTCCTTCATAGGAACACAACACAAATATACAGGAATAGCCTCAATGTATTTTTTTCTTTTTCTTCACTTTATCCATTGCGTTACTTTCATAGCTGATTATTAAGGTCAACTCTTAAGGAGCACTGCATTCAATGGCTACAAGCTCTTCAGAAGAGACAGGCAAGGAAGAGGAGATGGAGGGGTGGCCCTTTATATTAAGCAGACTTTTGATACCATAGGAATTGAAACTAATGAAGATGGAGTTGAATGCCTATGGGTAATAATTAAGGGGAAAGCCAACAAGGCTGGCATCCTGCTGGGAGTCTGTCATCGTCCACCCAACCAGGAGGAAGAGGTGAATAACTTATTCTACAAGCAGCTAGGTAATGTTTCAGGATCATCAGCCCTTGTTCTTGTGAGTGACTTCAACCAACTAGTCATGTGGTGGGAACTTAATACAGCAGAAAAGAGGCAGTCCGGGAAATTTTTAGAGTGTATGGAGGACAACGTTTTGTCTCAGCTGGTGGGTGAGCCCACCAGGGGAGGGACTATGTTGGATCTATTGTTTGTGAACAGAGATGGACTGGTGGGAGATGTGGTGGTTGGAGGTCGATTGGGGCAAAGTGATCATGAAATAATAGAGTTCTAAATATTTGGTGAAGTCAGGAGGAGCACCAGTAAAACTCTTGCATTGGACTTCCAGAGGGCAGACTTTGGCCTGTTTAGGAGACTTATTCAGAGCATCCCTTGGGAAGCAGTTCTTAAAAACAAAAGAGTTCAGGAAAGCTGGGCATGCCTCAAAACAGAGATCCTGAGGGCACGGGAACAGACTGTCCCTGTGTGCCAAAAGTTAAATTGACGGGGTAAACATCCAGCCTGGATGTGCAAGGAGGTTTTGGAGGAACTTAGGAATAAAAAGAGGATGTATCAGCTTTGGAAGGGTGGTCAAGTTTCTCAGGAAGTATTTAAGGGAGCTGCTAAAGCATGTAGGAAAAAAAATTAGGGAGGCCAAAGCTCAGTTCGAACTTAGAATGGCAACTTTTGTAAAGTATAATAAGAAATGGTTTTACAAATATATTAATGCTAAAAGGAAAGGTAAGACCAACCTTTGTTCTTTACTGGACAAAGGAGGGAACTTAATATCTGCAGATGAGGAAAAGGCAGAAGTGCTTAATGACTACTTTGCCTCAGTTTTAGTTTTTAGCCTTCCTGGGCTGGTAGATGGTGTCAGGGAGCAGAATGGTCCCCTCATTATCCAAGAGGTGGCAGAGAACTACTGAAATGTTTGGATGTCCATAAATCTATGGGACCAGATGGGATCCATCCCAGAGTGATGAGAGAGCTGGCTGATGAGCTTGCTAAGCCAGTCTCCATCATCTGCCATCAGTCTTGGCTCACTGGTGAGGTTCCAGATGACTGGAAGCTGGCCAATATGCCACCCATTCACAAAAAGGGTGCAAAGGAGGATCCTGGTAATTATAGACCAGTCAACCTGACCTCAGTACCTGGAAAAATAATGGAACAATTTATATTAAGTGCCATCACACAGAACTTACAGGATGGCCATGGTATCAGACCCAGCCAGCATGGGTTTAGGAGGGGTAGGTCATGTTTGACCAACCTGATCACCTTTTATGACCAGGTGACCCACCTGGTAGATGCAGGGAAGGCTGTGGATGTTGTCTATTTGGACTTCAGTAAAGCCTTTGACACTGTCTCCCACAGCATACTCCTAAATAAGCTGGCAGGTCGTGGCTTGGACAGAAGCATTCTTCGCTGGGTTAGGAATGGCTGGGCCCAGAGAGTGGTGGTGAGCAGGGGCCAGTCACCAGTGGTGTCCCTCAGGTGTCTGTGCTGGGGCCAGTTCTGTTCAATATTTTTATTGACGACATGGATGAAGGCATTTCATTAGTAAATTTGCAGATGACACTAAGCTAGGAGCGTGTGTTGACCTATTGGAAGGATGAAGGGCTTTGCAGAAAGACCTGGAATGGTTGGACAGATGGGCAGAGTCCAATAGGATGAGGATTAATAAGTCCAAGTGCCGAGTCCTGCACTTTGGCCACAATAACCCCCTGCAGTGTTATAGGCTGAGGATGCAGTGGCTGGACAGTGCCCAGGAGGAAAGGGACCTGGGGTTACTGGTCAACAACTGGCTGAACATGAACCAGCAGTGTGCCCAAGTGGCCAAGAAAGCCAATGGCATCCTGGCCTGTATCAGGAATGGTGTGGCCAGCAGGAGCAGGGAGGTCATTATTCCCCTGTACTTGACACTGGTGAGGCCACACCTTGAGTGCTGTGTCCAGTTCTGGGCCCCTCAGTTTAGGAAGGACGTTGAGATGCTTGAGCTCATCCAGAGGTGGGCAACGAGGCTGGTGAGGGGCTTGGAGCACAAGCTGTATGAAGAACAACTGAGGGAACTGGGTTTGTTTAGCGTGGAGAAAAGGAGACTCAGCGGTGACCTTATCACTCTCTACAACCTCCTGGAAGCGTGGCCATGGTCAGCTGGGGGTTGGTCTCTTTCTTCAGGCAACAACAGGCAGAAAAAGAGGACACAGCCTCAAGCTGCGACAAGGGAGATATAGGCTGGATATTAGGAAAAAGTTTTTGACTGAAAGAGTGATAAAGTACTGGAATGGTTTGCCTGGGGAGGTGGTGGAGTCACCATCCCTAGAAGTGTTTAAAAAAAGACTGGATGTGGCACTTGGTGTCATGGTCTAGTTGAGGTATTAGAGATGGGTTGGACTCGATGATCTTGAGAGTCTCTTCCAACCTAAAAATTCAGTGATTCTGTGATTCTGTAACTTTGTGATCTGAAATCCAATACTTTGGTCCCCTGTCCTAAACCAAGATACCCACACTCCTAAACCAATATCTGTCATCATCAATGGGTGCTCCAAGCACAAAGGGAGGGCCAGGAAGCAGTAAATGGTTTTTCAGATTGACCCACTATACTTCTGATGTGAGAAGGAAAACCTTGTCACAGTCTAATTTCTCCACTTGCAGAAATGGCACTTGTCACTTATGCTTGCAGTGAGATAAAACACACACATGTTCTGTATGCAGAGGTATGTTTAAGATTTTGAGAAGGTAGTTTGCAGTCAAGATCTGTAAGTCCTCCTGAGGCATTTTGCTTTATCTATGTCACATATTCTAAATGAAGTGAGAGAATTATCTCTGTAAGAGCTGCAGTAGCCAGGCCTATATTCTTATATATGTATGTGTATATGTGCACTAAAGAGAGGGTACCATTCAAATTCTATTCTGGACATTTTGTAAAATTCCTCAAGAAAGGGCATCCCAGTGTCTCCACAAAATTCTGGTTTTGGAAAATGTAATTTAGCTTTTCAACATCACAGAGGAACAGAGCCCTTTGGTTTCAGGACTCAGTCACTTGGCTTCAAGTGATGTGGTTGAAGGGCAGAGTGAAATATGTTGTTTATCTAATATGAGAAGTAGTAGTCTTTCTTTTTTTTTCACTTGCTCATCTGCTGAGTGAGGATTCACATAGTCTGAAAATCAGCAGACTGAGGTATGAAGACCACCCAGATCACCCCGTGGTTAATACCCTCTCTATGATCCAACCCTCATAATTTGTGGCTGAGGAGATGGCTCACTGGTCTCTGAGCAGCTTCTAAGGAGCCTAAGCTCAAATATACCACATACTTCCTTGGCAGGACAGTGGCAAGAGATCAGATTTTTCTTTGTTGAACTCCAAATCTGCAGCCTTCATTCCAAACTATGATTTACTGAAGTGCAGTCTAACAAGGTCATATGCTACTTTGGATATGTAACAACAAAGATGTAGTTGGAAAATCTAAGAAAATGAAAAACAGTTTGTTACACTCAAATATTCAACAAATACATGTGAGTTCTCCGTAATACACATTTAATAAAATAGGAGAGGGCAGGCAGAAACCCCAAGAAAATGTAAATCACAGGGAAAATACAAGGGGGGATAGCAAGACTCTGGAAGAGATTTTAAGATGCCAACCAGTCTTTTTCTTAGGACAAAATCACTATTTCTTTCATTCTCTACAAATGCCTTTTTTTTTTTTTTTTTTTAGAAGAGATAAGACAAACATCAAACACCAGTAGTGGGGATTCAATGCCTTCTCCAGGCAATCTGTCCCAGCACTTCACTATCTCTGCTTTAATGCCTTGCTTAAGTCTTTTAATCCTTACTTTGTTTCTGTTCCTTCATATCATAACCAACAGGCACAAGAAAATAAGTAGAAATCAATTTAGAAAAATTACCTGTGTTTTGAACAAAGGACAGCAAACAGTTTTCCTTTACAAGTCCATTGCAAGTAGTTCTGGTTTATAACTTTGGGGTTTACTCTTTTTCTTTTAGGGCCAAATTCATTTCCGTATGCTGGCAAAATTATCTGCTTCAGAAAATCCATTAGTAACAGTAAATCCATATAAAGATGTGAAGATGAGTACTGAAATCTTTCCTGAACTTGTTTAATAGTGTTCCTGTCAGAGGTCTGAATCATGCCTAGAGGCATGCTGGGGTCTCCAATGCCAACACCTTGAAAGGTGATTCTTATCTGTAAGGATATATGCTGAAGTTTATAAATTCATTCTGGTTTGGCCAGATAGTTCCTCTCAGGCAATAGGAGTTTTACCACTGATGTAATTTGAGAACTTTTAAGAAGAAACAGATAAGAAATAGAGTCTACATGCAGGCTGTGGCATCATTATATTGCATTGCCAAAAAGAAACCAGTTCATACACAGCACGCAGTAACTTTGCAAAAGCTATGGTTTTGACAGCGCTGTTCTATTCCCTTGGGGGGACATTAGTCACTGTGGATGGCCACATTCAGTTTGTGGTGCCACATTATCCATACAAAGACACATTTGTAGAAGCCAAAAAGCAGATCTGCTGCAGGGAATGAGCTGTCATAGCTTCACCAACTTCCACTGGGCAGCAGTGAGTTCCATAAATTAAGAAACTTGTTTCCAAACATCTGCACACTTGATTTCCTTCTCTGTTTACAAAAATATCTCCACTAAATATGCAGGCCAGTGTCAGCTCTTTTTGGTTGTGTTCCTGAGCATGTTATGGCTGTTCAGCTTGGTGTGATAATAAACATTTCAGAAGTGCTAGTAGATACAGAATAGCTAGATCTTTAGCAACTGAATTAGCAAGAAAACCCATATGCCTTACAGTCATGTTAGTTCTGCATTGAAAAGAATATATTTGAAATGGAATTACTACAGTTGGTATGGAACAGTTATAGCAACTAAATAGCGTGATGTAAGTTTGGCATGGGTTTGACACTTTGAAGTAGATAGAATATCTTCAGACTTTAATATATACATTACATATCCAATGAAGACTAATAATGCTTATACAAAGACTTGACATTTGTCTTTTATTGTGATCCTACTCAAAGATTTAAACTATGGCATAAAGGTAAGACTGCAAAAGACTTTCAGACTCTGTGCAAACCTAAACACTTCAAATTTTTAAGATCAAAATTCTGCGTGTCACAAACACTGAGGCTAATGCTGCAAGGCTCAGAACGGTTGTAGACTCTGCTTGCCAAAGCTTCCTGACAGAACTTGTCTCACACCACCTAACTCTACTGTGGTGGTTCTTTAAGAGACCCAGATGACTGTTGATGGCAAAAGGCACAGAGCCTGCTCTCTCGCAGGGGGAATACCACAGCTTTATTCTGGGGTCTGGCCCCCGCCGGCCGGAGCTCTTACTTAGCTCCTTTCCCATCCCCACTGGCACCAGAGAGACCGGGCCCTCTGCGGTCCCGGGGCTTTTTCCCAGGGAGGACAGGCCTAGAGGCAGGGACAAGCCACTACCCTATCTGGGATAAAGTGGGAGTGGAACAGAGTTGGGTTACATTCCAGTGTGGGGGATGGGCGCGGCCGAGCAGGGACAAACCTTGTGATACACTTTCCAAGGGGATACAATAGAAAAATATTACAACCCCCAATATAAAAATGAAACACAATATAAACCAAATTAAAGCACAACAACACTCTACCAACTGCATGAAAGTTTGATGGGGCAGGATACAATCTGCTACCAATCCCTGATCTATAGAAATATGGAAGTACGTGTACAACTTACCACTCATGATCAGATCATGTGCAATGTCAAGTCTGTTCTCTTACACAACCCAGTCTCAGTCTGAGTTTTGTAAGAGCGGACTTTTCATCATTTGATATTGTAAATGCAAAATATCCATCACCTGCATTGCACAATATTTTTCCTGGACTGAGAATAAAGAGTACCAGACACTAAAGAGGCCATTTTTCAGAAGCATATATGTCTTCCTTTCTCTTCTCCATGACTTAATGCTATTACTTTCCAAAAGTCATGGGGCACACACACAGCCCTGAGAGTTTTTTCTAAGCAAACTGCTTCACTTTATTGTTCTTCAGCATATTGTCTCTGAATAGCTGGAGCAGAATGTGGCCTCGAGTCTCTTAACTCCCATCTCAGTGTGTGATTCCTCATCATACATAGGAAATGTTGAAAGGTACAGTCAATACAGCTTTGATTTCTTTTTCATTCCCAGTCTGACACATTTACAATGGCAAAACCTCTAGATGCAAGCTCAGTTTAGCAAAAAGCCAATGATTGCCAATACAGCCAAAAGAAAATAATTTATACAAAAAAACTTAGCTGTTATATTACCAGAGGTCCTAGAAGAAATTTCACTTTTCCTTTGTTTCACTACAGAACCCCTGTTTGACCACTCAAGGCAACCAGATGCTCACCTATGACCTCGCAGCTCCATGGAGAATCCCAGGCCTTGTGCCCATGCCCTGCTGCACATTGCAGCGGCATGGAACAGCACACGCCCAGAAGGCCCTGTTCCCCCAACCTGTGCTGCCAGAAGCCAGACTGGGCTTGGCAACTAAGGGAAGGAATGCCCCAAAAACCTCAGGGGAACTTCCCAGAATTGGTGAACCCACGGGAAGCTCTGCCAGCCTCCCAGGCAATCATAGCAACAGGCAATAGAAAACCAGATCTAACAACATATTTATTACATAAAAGTGAAAGGTTTAGTAAATGTGTTATAATGAAAGAGATGCTGCAACATAAAAGGCATAAGTTTACCTTGGTTTAGCTTGATAAGGCCTCTCTTTAAATTCAGACAGTAGTTCCAAAGGCAGACTAATCTTTGGGACAAGTAGCACAGCTCTGAGCAGTATTAAAGATATAGACTTTCTTTATATTACTCTTTTCTTTGATAGTTTCACCAATGTGCCTGTTCACACACCCCTAAGGATTTCCTGTAACTCCCACCTCCAACAGCTGATTCAATCAAGGCATCAGTTTGTAGCATATATCCCATATATCACTGGTGGGAAAATGGCTTTTGAAATACATCTTCACAAAGGGCAGGGGTAGACGAGTGTAGAAAGTCATAGAAACTTAGAGCTCATGTAAGTTTGTCTGCATAACATCAGACAAAATTTACTTATTTATTAACCCACAGCCAGAATCAAGAAAGACGCTTATTAATACTGTATAATAGAGTTTAGACATAGGGCAAGCAGCTAAGGTTTGATGAATAGTATCATTAGAAAGGTGAGTTCCAGACATAATTTGCTAAGTAGTAGGGAACAACCAGTGAGTCTCCTTCCATGGCAACATTCTCTTTTATTCCCTGAAATCATCAGGACTTCCTCCCATGAAACCAGAACAAGGCCGTTTCTGACCCATAGATATTCTCCCTCTGCCCAGGTCTTAGCCACTACCCTTACTCAAAAGGCAGCAAAACATGCAGTTGCCATGTAACCATAAACTTAAGTGGTCTTGTATCTAATTACCCATAATTTGCTCTCAGGCTTTTCTTTTCCAGGTGTAATCAGGACTCTCTTCTAAACTAAACAAATTAATTAGGTTCACCAATAATGTGAGAAATTTTCTAATTAATCTTCTCCACACCACAAACAAAATATCTTTCTCATTCTGTCCCCACAATCCCTGCCCAAGAGGACTTCAGCACTATCTTGAGCAGGTACACCTGGGGAGAGACATTGAGAGCCTTATTATAATTAATATTTTACGACACTTTAACTGGAGGTCTCTGACTAATGGCATTAACTGCCATGAGCTAAGTGTTATAGGGAGCTAGAGGAAAGCTACATTTTGTCCCAGGGAGTATTGTTTACTTCTGCTTAGCAGCAGTGGGTATCCTATGGGAATCCTTGCTTACTAGGAAGAGAAATCAGAAGAGCAGCCACATAATCTCTTGTCATTTGACAATTAACAAATCACATTTGGATGTTGTCCCTTAAGTCAGAAACAAATTACAAACCTGAGAGACAGTTTGGGAAAAGGCAGCTTGGCAGTGCCCTAGGGCATCTTTCCCTGTCCATCATCCTCTCTCCCAAGTGACACGTTGGCTTTTTTGATCTCTCTTCTGGTTTGGAAATCCTCACATCGGTTCTCTTCAAGAAGGAGGGCTTATAATGGGAAGTACAGGCATATCACTTTCGCTCTAAAGGTGTTTCAAGACACGAAGGAACTGGCAGACCCTGTCTCTTAGTTTTAAATCTGCGAGAGGTTAAAAGTCCGGCAAATGCCCAAGTGTGGCTGCTACGTGATTGCTCCAGGTACATCTGCTATGCCAGCTTTATCCAGTCATTGGCACAAAGATGTATGGATTCTAGTAAACTTTTCCACACTTATTAGTACAGGAAAATAATTATTTTACTTCATTTCTCACTGATCTTCACATTCAGCTGAGTGTGTCTATGGAACAGACTCCTTTCTAGTTTATGTATATTTATACCTACTGAAAGCAACATAAGAAGGATTCTGGCTGGAGGATTCGGTATGTAGAAGCAAGATGAGAACTTTCAGGAAGAAACAGAGGAAATGTATAGAGGGGTAGAAGAGTAAAGACTTTTCCATCCTCAACACTTTTCTGTTTGTGTATGTCTTAATTTCCAAAGCTAGAATTTTGGAAGGAACAGTAATAAACTGTTAATGTTGGTTTACATATAAGTGTTCAAACTTACTATATGCAAGAGATATGTGAAAACAAGGTGGAAGCTTATAAATGTATTCTCATTTGAATAAGACTCAAATCATCAGATCATTCTCAAAATTTAAATATTTTTCACTTTATCAACACTGCTGAGCTATGTCACAGATTGCATATCTACATCAGCAAAAAAAATAATTAATTCGTTAGGAAGCATATCAGGAGAGCTTCAACTACAATTTCTTGGTATCTCAGATTATGTGAAACCTTTATTCCCAAGTGTGCCCAGAAAAAAACTTAAAAAAAAAAAAAAAAAAAAAAAAAAAAATTGAACTAATATTATCCTGCTATTTTATGACTTTTGAACCTACTGCCTGTGGTACTGACATTACAGGCAGAAAATATCTACTTCAAGCCCAGAGACTGCACTCCTCACTAGGCACCTTTTCTTTGATTTTCAGCTGTTTTAAAGTCTGTAACTCAGCTGACATGAACTGCTAATGAAGGTCAGTGCAACAGACCAGATTGTATTTTGCATAAAATACTGAAGCACTGAACCCAATGGTGAGGAGAGGAAGAAAAGAAAGAGCAGAAGGGACACTTACAGCCTTCAGACAACGAGTTTGCAAGGAGAAACATATGCTCTCTATATGCCTGTTCAGAAAGCTGCCAAACTTGCTGCAACATGGGATTCATGTGAAGATGATAAGCAACAGCTAAATACCAAGAAGGGGTCTAAGAATGTAGCCTGTCCTGCTGTATGGCTCATTAACCACTAGATACATCAGCCTTACTGGGGTTAGACAATACGTAGGAGAAGCAATACCCAGCACTGCCTTATTCTGTTCCCTTCAGAGACCTGATACTCTTTGCACTAGTATGGGGTTATCTCTTTGCCAGCATGGCTATGTCCTGAAATGCTGGTGCTCACCGGGGCAGGAAGCCTGGTGCAGAATAGCAAAACTATCCTGGGAGGCAGAGGAGGCAGCAGAAATCAGAGCACCAGCTGACTGGTACAGCACCTATGAAAAAAAAGATCTATTACAAGATTAGGAAAGAGAATAATTACAAAAGCGGAACAATTTAACATGTATAACTTAATGATTAATGTTTAGAAATGCCAGTAAGATCTAAATATTTAGAAATAGGCTTGTAGTCACATAAAGAAATCTTTCTGCATGAGCATCCCAATTAATTATTAACAGTGCAATTCAGTCAGTAGTTGTTATTTTATTCCAATGGCCAGTGACTGACGTACATTGCTGTCTAGGCTGAATGTCAGTTGCGGATAGCCACACACCAAACTGTTGTAAACAGCCCAAATGTTGGAGTCCAGGGCATTCCTTTGGTTGCCCTGGAGGGTCAGAGACCTGGGCAGGGGAGTCTGGGACCCCAGCCCAGAGCTCAGAGAGACACTGGCTTTGATCTCAGTCCCTGAGAAAGACTTCCTACACTGTGAGGTTTGCAGGCCACAAGAGTGTGAAAAATAGTAGTTTAGTATATCACAGGGTGAAAAAACAGTAAGTTTAGATTTCTAGCATTGAACTGAATGGGGACAAGATGAAGAATTTGGGGCGTTGTCTCCTTCTGCTTCTTTCTTCTTCCCTCACTCCATTTCTGCAGTGACACGGCACAAAGTAGTTAGTGAGGATTGGGTCAGAGTAGAGATGACCTTTTTAGTAATAGTGATAGCCATTGGCAATTAATAGTAAATAAAGAATACGTAGCAATTAGTATAAAAGATAACGACGGCCCAGTTCGGGAGGAGTCGAGGAGTTGAGGAGTCGTCAGATGCCTGAGCAGCTGTAAACATCTTTCATGGGGCACTGAGAAAATTGTAAGATAAGAAAAATAAACGAAGCATGCAACCTTGAAAGATCAGAACCAGAAGACTCCATCTCCTTTATCTGTTTGGCTCAGGGCTTTGCAGAGGGCAAAAAAGGAATCTAAAACCACCTGAATCTCGGGGAACAAACCCAACACCCAAAGACTCTAGCAGACCGAGAAACAAAGGGGAAAGCAGACGTGCTTTTCACACAAACCTGGGGATCTCTTTCCCACTTCAGAAGGTCACCCTATGTGCCTCCAGAACCAGCAGGGCTCCCCTGCCAGGAGGCCATGCAGTGGAGGAGGAGATGGATGTGAGGTTTGAGTCACTCAGCCACTAGCTGAACCGTTGCTGTCACTGGCCACACAGAGCTCTGAACTCCACAAGATGCCTTCGATTTTAGCACTGTTTACAGTCAGGTGCAGCACAGCACCTACAAAGCCTGAGTGAAGCCCAGTGCTGCCTTTATTCACAAGCTTGCACTGCCTCTTTCCTTGCACTTCCATGAGCAATATAAGCAATATGAGCAACTTCCATGAGCAAAATGAGCAACTTCTATGAGCATTGCATACAAACTTGTCTGCAATGCCTGTGGAGACATTCATACTCCCTAGGCTGATTATCTACACTGTTTAAAACACACACACACACACACACACACACACACACACACACACATATTCACAAAATCCTTATTTTTCCCAGGTACGGTATTCAAATTAAATATTCATCTCCCTTAAAAACCAATTAAATTTTAGTCTCTAGCAATTTGCAAATCTAAACAGCAAATGTAGAAAAAAAATTAGCATAGTAAGAAATAAGCTATTTCTCTGATAAGCTCATAAACCCTTTTAATTAAGCTCACAATATTTTTAATTGCTAAAGGGAATATTTTGTTTATAACAACAAACATTTCTAAGTTTTAATTTAGGTTTCAATCTAATATTTTGATAACTGAGAAATGGCCTCCAGGGGGCAACAGTATCCACCAAACAAAATAATGTGCATTTCAGCTTTATCAAAGGATTTCCTTGCACATTATCTTCTTGGGATACGTGAAAGTTAAGTTAGCTTATGCAAACTCTGACTAGCCTCCTGTGAGAAGACACTGAAGAAAACAATCACCATTCATTCAAAACTCCACTTATTAAAATATATATATTATTAATCAAACTACAAGAGCATACTCCCAGAAACTTTATGCATACAATCTAAAATTCCTAATAAAATGTATAAATAGACTTTTTTTTTTTTTTTAAGTGTGATAAATGTCCAAAGATTAATTTGTGTGGAATATGTCTGTATTGTAATACACCCATATAAAGTATAAGTTGTACATGTTCAAATAAAAAAGCTGTGAGATATTTTAAGTTTAATTCATGTAAGTTTATATTCTGTAAACCACAAAGCCATACAGGGAATGTACGAAATATTTCTGCTGGCAGCAAAAAACCCAGACCAGGGACACAAGGATGAGAAAGGAACTTCAGTGACTTTGCCGGGAAACCCTGAAAGGAACACAAAAGCCACGGAAGGAACAGATAAGCTACCCAAGAACCACTGATTACATCAGATATGTATCTCACCTGCTTCCTCCGGACACTATCATATCTCCCCATATCTCATCGGACTCTCCTGGACATTATCATATTGACACACCTGGGCTCAACCATTAAGGCCATTGTTAACCCCGGAAAAAACTATTCAAGACTCCTAGACCCGAGCATGAATAATCAATTAAGCCGCCGCGGACGGAGCCTCGTCTCTTCTTTGCAATCCAGTGTATAAAAGGGGACTGCTTCAGACCAAAAATGTGAACTTGGGGGATAGCAGACTGGCAGAGTTTGTTATCAGAGTTCACCCAGTGCCGTGCCCGGGCTCGACACTGTCCTTTTAATTGTGGCTGTCCGAGTCTGTCATTTTTGTCTCTCAATAAAATTCTAAATTTTGATTTCTAAAATTTGGTCAATCTGATTTATAACATAAGCTTTTAGACATGCTATTTGGAAGAAATCTGAAATGTCTTGGAATGGCTGTATTATGTCACTTTCTCTATTAACAGCAACCTATTGACGTGCAAAGGATTTACGAAACTTTGGGGCTGACAGAGCTGATGGCCTGATAGAGGTCAGGATGACATCACCCCGTGTGCCCCAGCACAGCCAGTGTGAGAGCAGGGCCAGCTCCACATGCAGGCATGCTCAGCCCTCACACAAACACAAGTGCTATAGGTAACCCCGTCTTACTCCCTTGCTGGCTAGTTGGGATGACTGTCCCTTAGTAAGGAATATATCTGTGTACACATGCAGTATGGATCCTTCCAGCATGTGGCTGTCGGAGCAGCCACAGGGAGATGGAACAAGTTCCCTCACAGGGTTCTTTGGGTACTCCACCACTCCAGCAGCACACTGGCCTGCCCAGTCAGGCTGAGTCATCACATATAATCACATAATTAATCACATAATCCAACAATGAGCACATCCAAGTTGTACGTGTTGGATGACAAGCAGCATGTGTCTCGGTGGTAGGCCACCAACACTCATCAACCAGAAGAAAGATTCTAAAAAATGGCATTGAGATTCTGCCAGGCGTACCTTTGAAACCGCCACTCCTGGGGAATTGATCACAAGGTGTTGCTATCAGGCCGCTGCTCACTGGCAGCTTCCAGACAGTAACTTTGTAAATGTCATCCTTATTTCAAGTAACAGTCACATTAAAACCCAAGTTTTCTATTATAGATAAAAACCAGCTGTTCATTATTCCTTATTTACTGTGGTGTTATGTTTAAGCACTTAGTCAATATCATGCTGCATCATTTCACTTTTGGGAAAGGAATTATCCCAGGAAGCCTGTAGTCTAAAACTGCAAGAACACACATAGGACTGAGGGCATATGCAGGTGTCATCTTGTGAATCAGTACGAGCCATGAGGTTAGTAGCTGGGAAAAAAAAAGAAAGGCATCTAAAGGAAGGAGAATATTGTGATGCATCCAGATGCCATTCCTTAAAAAAATAAGAAAAATGTAATTAAACCAGAAGACTGAATATACAAGGAAATCAAAGTAATCAAAAGCCTCGCATTCAAGGAGGGAGTACTCCCATCTTCCTTCTGGACACTATACAGAGATCTGGACTAGAGGTACATGATAGGAGGAGAGACAGAAAGACACTTTAGTCCAAGAAAGTGGTCAAATATCATCACTTTCCTCTTTACTTTTCAAGATGCTTGAGGAATTATGAGATCTGAAGGTAACATTGCTTAGTCTACTTGTTGATCTGTCTTGTTCTGTTTGATTTTTCTCTTTTCTCTGACTGCCTACATGGCAGTCAGAACACTTTCTTAAATTAACTTTGCCATGTTTAACTTGGCAGTTTTATTTTGGGTCCAAGGTGATGGTGAATATTTTCTTCCATTTTGATCATAAAGAAAGAATTCTATTTTGAATGACATTTTAAATTCCATTCATCATGTTGCTTTTGTAGTTTACCATGCCCAGGCTTGACAAATATTGATCAATCACCCATTGAAAACATGACTCAGATAGGAGAAAGCACAATGAAAGCTGTGTTTCTCTGACTGCAGATTTTAATAAAAGGAAATTGCCTTTTGAAGAACGCCAACTTTTTTACAGCCAAAGGGACGTCCAATAAACCTTAGGAAAAAAAGTCAAAATAACTGTCTTCCTCCATTGTGAACCAGTATTCAGAGTCCATTCCAAATGCCTTTAGCAGAAATAAATTAAATAGGATTAAGCATCAATTAACATGGTGTTAGTAAAGCTGTCCTCAAAAAAAAACCACCACACACCAGTTTTTTATTGTTGCTGTTAGCTAGAAATGGAAGTCTTTTCATTGTTAAAGGAGGGAAATTCTGTGTCATGTAATTATTTAAAATAATTTCTACATTTTAACATCATTCTGTGTAATGAAATACATACACTTTGTCTGGGGAAAAAAAAAAATCCTACAAAGACATATAAAGGTGTTATGGACAATAAATAGCCAATTTGATATAAAGTAATTTTATTCTGCCATTTTAAAAATAGCAATCTGAAACAGGCACAATAAAAGAGACAACCTCGATCCTGGGTTATCAAAGCTGAGTGAACACAGAGACAGCCACAACTGAACCAGTCCTCCCCCTTCACAAGCACGTAGATTCAGTGGGCAGGTTTTATACAGTTTTTCTTCCCGGAGGCAGTTTTATTGTTAGTTCGTGTCTGCCATGCATATTCATGTATTTTCTTTCTCTGGCCGCTTGGCTTCCAATGCTTCTTCCCAGCAGAGCACTTGAATGGGGTTCCAAGAAGTGGGCATTGGGATGCTGATAGCGACATCTCTGGGTCTTCCACTTCTAGACTGGTATCATGTGTTAATCACCAGAGAAGGCAGTGGACCCTCCCTTGATGGATCGACATCTCCTGTTAGGCCATTCCTTTTGCTTATTAATTTGGACTTCGCCCTGCCATTGTCTGGAATCTCTACAATTGCAAATTAGTCTCAGCAAGCAGAAAAGTTTTCACAGTTTTGTGGAAACCTTCTGCTTGTAATACAGTTTATAGGTTATAACATATAAAACACGAATTTATCACAACATATATCACAAAGGTATTAATTGCATTAAGAGAATGTTATAAATAAAACCGACCAAATTCGATTTATCAAAATTTAGAATTTTATTTTGAGACAAAATAACAGTCTCGAAAAGCCACAAGTAAAAGGACAGCGTCGAGCCCGGGATCGCCGCTGGGTGAACACGGATACAGACTCTGTCAGCCTGCTATCCCCCAAGTTCACAATTTTGGTCTCCAGCTGTCCCTTTTTTATACATTGAATCGCGAGGTGCAGTCAGGGATTTCGACGGTCTCCCCTCCAGGGCATCTTCATTATTCATGCTGGTCCTGGTATCGGGAGTTTGAATGGACCGGTAGGGTGGAACAATGCAGCTGATGGCTGGGCCCGGGTGTGTCGTAGATATG
>JANEHK010000075.1:1704265-1742176 GCA_025960845.1 Tachycineta bicolor | reverse complement strand
CTCTTTATAATTTGATAACACGAATTAACTTTAGCACATATATTACAGAGAATTTGGGAGACTAGAGTCACAAAATAAATATATTCTTATGTTATTTAATCAAATAAAACTTAAGCTAACCATAGGTTTTTCTAAGGCAAAAAACATACTGGCCATTTCATTTTGAGAGGTATTCCAAAGCTTTCTACACTGAATTGTGCTCAGTGATCTATACTTTGGCCATTTACTTGCTCACTTGCTTCTTCTAGAAAGTTTTGATGAGTACAATGTTCCACATTGAAAAAAAAAAAAAATTACTTATTTGGGCATTGGATATTCATGAACTGTTTTGTATAATTTCTAACCTTTTGCAGCCAGATATTAAGATACATTAACATAGTCCTTCATACATGCAATGAGAAAACCCACACTGTTAGAAGACTAAGAATCAAAGAAAAACCAAGCCTCATCAGCCAGCTAAGCTCAGTAGAAATATGAAGATGTGCTGATAGGTAACACAGAAAACCAAACACCTGAAGCTGTGTGCATTAAGGAGGAACTTATCTGGGAACAGCTACAGCTGTGAGGTCATTCTCCTAAAACAACTGAATAGCTGAAAAGTGGAAGCTTAGAACATCTCTTGCTATGGGTAAGTGGCTGGGCGTGTGGGACCGCCTTGCAGGGCATGTCTGCACATATAACACATTAGTTGTCATGACAACACAAACTTTCCTTGCGTCAAAGTACACCATTACTGTGCGGTTTCCACCTGATTTTCGCCAACACAACACGTCCAATCAACTGCAACTTGTTTAAGTGGTTTTCCACAGACGTTATTAAGGTAGAATGTTTACTATAAATTCAGGTCCTGTGCAAATCTTTTCCTCTGGAGAGCATCCTCATTCGTGTTTATTAATTATACTGGCTCTCAAAGCTCTTATTTTCTTACTATTTCCTTATTTAGCAAGCTAGCATTCATTGCTGGATAATAGAAGAATATCTAATAATTTCTTTTTGGAAATCATTAGTCCAGTTTTGTGGGTGTGTCCTTGTGGGTTTTGGAGGGGGTTTTTTGTGTGTGTGTGTGGGGGGGGGGGGGGGGGTTTGTTTGTTTGTTTTGTTGTTTTGTTTTGTTTTTTTTCCCCATAAATTCTGGAAGCATCTGGATTTGTCCCTTAGCAACACTTTTTAGTTTACCACTTGCTTTTATTTGGCTCCCCAAAGAGTGCTTTTAAAGTTGTAGTTAGCCATTTCAGAGAAGAAGCTTTTATTTTTCCTCTTGAAAAAATGGTGAGATCACGCCCAGGTATCACAGCCTGAGAGGAACAGTCTCCAGTACATTAAAAAATGTCCTTGAGACAATGAAATGCTTTTAAACTGAGATAATAGGTGAATTACTGGCTAGGATACTGATAACTTTGTCTATTGTGCTTGGGAAGAGCACAAGAGGAAAAGGACAGCTAGTTACTTAACGTTCTGTATAGAAGGTTAATTTTGACTAAACGAAAACTTAGATATTTATCTGAGCTTCCAAAGGTACTTCTCACCTTGTTCATATACATCTAGCACCTAGCTTTGCCTACTCACATACAGAGGGCAGTCTAGCTATGCAGCATACCACACAGAGGTGCTTAGATATCCCCACATGCTGGTAAATACCAAAACAACAGCAAAATTTTACATTAAGTGAGAGCAAGTCACTTGAGAGTTGCCCCCTTTGGACACAATAGGGACCAATAGGGACAAAATATACATCACCCACACAAATAGTGAGTCCTTCCAAATAACAAGGTCAATATGTTGATGCCTGTATCTGTATTTTGCAGTTCCACCCTTCGCAAAGAAGAGTTATATTCTGTTTCAAAGGTGAGGTTTTTTTCACAGCATGTTCAGACGATGGTAAACCTGACTCTTTTAAGTTAATTTATAGTTAAGTGGTAAAACTGAGCAGAACAAAGAGTTCTACGATGGAAAAATTGTGCCAGCAGAAGTCTGTTCACCCATTAACTTCTGTGAAAAAGCCTTGAGACATAGAATGGGCTGCTGATTAAACAGAGACTCTGTGCCTGCTCGCTCACTGCCAGAGTCCCCAAAAGGTAAAAAGAGTCCCCTCTTTGCTCCCAGGCACTCCTCCAAGTTTAATCAGTACTACAGACTGATCAGTTTATCTATCAATAAATATATTCCAGAGAAAACATATTCAATTTCTGCATGCAGGCTTGAGCACATCTCGTGACCGAAATTATTTCTGCCCAAAAAAGTACATTACCAAAACCCTGCAATAAACAGTCTCTTTGGCTAGACCCTTGTCCTAGTCTACTCCCCTTATGCTACTTAACCAGAACAAAAGCACTTCACATTTCTGAGGAGAGATAATAAGTTTGCTACCTGTAATAAATGTCCTAAAGTTAATTTGTGTTTGAATATGTCTGTATTGTAATACACCCATATAAAATATAAGTTCATATCTACCTGCATATGTTCTAAAAAAACCAAAACAAAACAAACAAACAAAAAAAAAAAAAAAAACCTGAGATAAAACAGTAATATATGTCTTTTAAGTAATTCATGTAAGTTTTATATCTGCAAATACAAAAGCCATACAGGGAGAAGTAGAGTATCCCTGCTGACAGCACAGTCCCAGAAAAAAAAAAAAGACACAAAGACTATGCTAGGAATGACATCGAAATGCCTCTGCCAGAAAACTCTGAAAAGAACACAAAACCACGGAAAAAGCATATGAGAACTGAATGATCACATCAGATCTATAGCTCATCCTCTGGACATTATCATATCTATCCATATCTCACCTGTTTCCTCCGGACATTATCATATCTACTCATATCTCATCGGACTCTTCTGGACATTACCATATCTACGACACACCTCGGCTCAGCCATTAAGGTCATTGTTAACCCCAGAAAAACTCTTCAGGACTCCTAGACCCAAACATGAATAGTTAATGAAGCTGCCGTGGACGAGGCAGCCTCGTCTCTTCTCAGCGAACCAGTGTATAAAAAGCGACAGCTTCAGACCAAAAATGTGAACTTGGGGGGTGATATACTGACAGAGTGTGTTACCGCATTCACCCAGTGCCGAAATACCCGGGGTTCGACGCTGTCCTTTTAATTGTGGCTGTCTGAGACTGTCATTTTGTCTCTCAATAGAATTCTAAATTTTGATTTCTAAAAATTTAGTCTATCTCATTTATAATACTACCCACCACAACTTTCCGCGTAGTTGCTTTGGAAGTGGTTCCTGGCATCAGTGTGGAAATTCAGGCAATGAACTTGAGCTCGACAAGGAGCAGCTATCATTGTGTGCAATGTAAAATGGCTTTTTGGCATCACTCTTTTGCCCCAACATACAGCATCGAGAATGCAACTGGAGTTTCAACACACTTGGGTACTTACTTCTTGAATCAAACTGAAACTCAGAAAGTTGTGAGACTGATATAAATATTTCTTCCTTAGACACACTCGTGTGTATGACGAGAAAATCTAAAAATCCATCAGGAATTTTTAAACTACAGGGAAAGCATGTATGAAAGCCAGGGTGAAACCCTCTTGGAGGATTTTTGACAACACCTAGCTTGTTTTTTCTGTTGAATCTCTGATGTTCATACATGCAAGTCTCAGCCTTGCCCTCAGGGCAGCTATTAATATGGTCAGCATTGGGATCAATAATAGCAAAAGAAGGGCCAAAATGGAGTTGTTAACAGCAAGATCTGTGACATATGTTACCTGTTAGGAGGACACACACCAGCCCTGCAAAAGAGAGATAAGGGGTATCATACAATCATCTGACACAGCACAGACAGAGATAGCCCAGTGTCAGAGCTAAGCACTCAGAAGATAAGCAAAATGGAACAAAGAGACAAACTATATGGATACCCAGCATCACGTCTTTTTTTCTGCCCCAACCACAGATATTCACTTCTTTCAGCTTCCCAGAGTTTGTTCTTGCATGTCAGTGGAATAATAATTATAATTCCTCTCACTCTAACAGAATTCACTGACTCTGAGATGTCTCACTTAAAATTACAGAACTTAATAGTGCAGTCTTGGTTTTGCTCCCCCTTAAGGCCTTGGCTTTTATATTCTGCAGGAAGACACTTGGTGGCACTCATTCAACATAATTTTTACTTCCCATTCCACAGTTTCTCTGGGTTAACCTAAAAACATGGAAAAAATTCCCCTTAGTAAGTGAATGTGAAGATCCTATGAACTCTGTAACTAAGACCAGCTTTTGCATTCATTACTCACTTTTCGACTTAATCATTAATGATGTAAAGAAATACTTCATTAAAAAAACCCCTAAAGATAACTTTGTGGCAGTAAACTTATCACTAAATTTAACGTGAGATGTTTTTTGCCTACCAATTACTTTGCAGAATCTTCATGTTTCTAATTTGATGGATACTTAAAATTTACTCCCTGTGTAAAGTGCAAATTGTTTGTCCCTTAACATTACTGTTCACAGTAAATTGCATACAGATCTTTGAAAACAAACAAGACAAACAAACCCTGACTGAACCATCAGGTAACCAGGATAGTTACACAAAGACAACTGCAAAGGCGGTAGAGAGTTTCACTGGCAGTACCCTGTAGTCCTTCTAATTTACACTTCTGTGTGACAGCCATTTGCATTCCAGTATACATACTGTGTTTTGAGAAAGTCATAGGGGAACCAGAAGCAAACTGACCCATTTAGATGAACAAATACCTATAATCTCTCTATAAAATCCAGGAACTACCCCCATAGTTCCTCATGGACTGTACCCTAAAGTGCTGCCAAGGACCACTTATCAGAGACACCTGGCAGTTATTCTTATCAAGGGTGCTGAAAGATCTGACAGTCAGGAGGGGATTTATTTATTTATTGCCCTAAACCGCAGGGCAGTATGATATTAGCTAAGGATAGTCTAACACCATTAGATAGCCCAAAGCTTGACTGAAGGTGCTTCCTTTGTGGGAGGGGGAAGATTATGCCCAGATGTCCCTGCAACTCTCCACTTACCACACTCAAAATAAAACTTCTGTGAAACAGATTACAAATAGGTCAGTGTCCACTCAGTGGAAGTGTGTTAAAGCAATGAAGCAAAGCTAAGCACATTCCCAAAACACAGATAATGCTCTCACCAACAGTGTAAATGGCCTTCCTCTAGAACAGAAACAAGGTTCATTGCCCATCCCCACCATCCTTCAATAACAGCCAAAGAGTGACCCACAGCTGTTGCTCCATGGTCACAGTGACCACAGTCTGATTACTCCATGGACGCCCATTGGTCCTGAACCTATGAAATCCATGCTGCTAGGAAACTCCTCTCCCAGCAGTTTTACTTTTGTTCCAAGTTTCACCAGCTGCACCAGGGAAACTTTAACTTTTTCAAAGTGATCATGCCCTTATCTTAACGTACTTGCATGCAAGTATTTGTTTATATACTCAGTAGAGTTTACATAATTGAGCGTTTACATACTTACACACTTTGCTGACCAGTTCCACAGTTGTCCAATAATCTTTAAGAACCCAGGAGGCACTTTTTAGTGCAAGCAAAGATTTTTTGCATGTTAAAAGAAGTGTATCCAATATAAATGTTATATTTCAGGGCATTTTACTTCTGGCCCTTCTAGAAAGAGTCTTGTATTTTAAAATTCTTCTAAAAAGGGCAAAAGACAACCCACTGTTTTAGCAAACACAGAGGGAGGCAAAGTGCAATCCAAAAGTGAGTTACAACTAATCAGCTAGATAACATACTGAGCACAATTTGACCACATTAAGCACATCAAATACAAAGCACTTACATGTGCTTTTCACACCAAGCCAGTATTCAGCGTATGCCGTGTCAGACGTGCTTTGTCACCGTAACACAACCTTTCCCACACCAGGTGCCAGAGCATGAGGCACAAAGGGCAGAGCCTCTCAAAAACGCTTTGATGACCTGCCCCTTGCAGGAAGGTGGAGCTGCATTGTACAGGAATGCGAACAGCGCCATTTCTGTGAATTCTAGGTACTTCGTATTTCATTACGGTTATTATTTGATTTGTTATATGTTCGTTAATAGTAGAAATGGAGGAGAATCACAATGAGCCGAGTCGACACTAGTCCTGGGGAAGCTTGGGGCAATAGGAGAGCAGACAGAAGAGACGGTTCTGCCTGTTGCAGCCGGTCCGTGTCCGCACAGCGCCCGGCGGGTGGTACGGCGGGCATGGGTTGGTTGGAGGCCCAGCCCGACGAGACGCGCTCCGCGTCCGCTGCATCCCCGCGCCCTCGGCGCCAAGCCCCGGGGCCGGCCGGGATCGGGGAGCCACGGCTGCTGTGCTCCGAGAGGTTAAAAGCCTTCGAGCCCCACGCGTGGGAGGGGTCGGGGCAGAATAGGGAGACATGCAGGAAAAGTAGGTCAGCTGCGCCCAGCGGCGGAGCGGACGAGACGGGGAACGGGAGACGGAGGGCTCTCTCTTGCTGGGGACTACAGGCGCTCCCGCCCTGACTCTGGCCGCCTGCAGACAATTTGCTCTCTGCCTTTAGCAGGTACTCAGAGTATTTACAACCCGATAGCTCTACCACTCGGTACACATTTGTATTTCGGTGAATACGCAGACACATTCAAGGAATTTCGGAGGGGGAGGGGAAAAAGGGGCGCGGGGGGTGTGGGGGCAGTGTGGAGGAAGGGAGGGAAGGGCGCTGGAAATTAAAAGTGAAGCACAATTTGAAACTCTGCCTACACCACAGCTTTTATAATCAGCTTGTGACATGCTTGGCACTAAACACTGTTTATGTCCACAATTAATGCAGTTAATACTAGGTTAGTAACCGTATCAGCCAGCCACGTGCATTGCCTGGCACATGGGTGCCTGCTCCAAGCAGAAGCAGTCTTTGCTCTTCAGTGCACATAGCCAGGCCAGTTCAAGCACATCTGGAGCCAGTTTAACTGGGGCCTCCCTCCAGTGCAGCACTCAGCATTGCCAGTGTGTTCTTTCACACAAAACACTATAAAAAGGGGAGAAGGAATTAGGACAAAAGAGTGAGAGAGGATTTTAAAAAAGGGAGTGCAAGGCTCTTTTCCAGTGGAAGCCACCCTGTCACACTGGGCTTCATAGCCTGTCTGAACAAGACTCAACATCAGGGAGCCCCTAACGGGGCCTCCAGGACCAGTTTGACTAGTTCCTCTTATTCCTATCTCTCCATGCAGTTGGACATCTTAGCTAGTTACACACCTGTAGCTGCTGCTAGGCATCTGTTGTTTCCACTTGACGAGGGGAAGTGGCAAGGCTGTTCTTGGTAAAAGGTGGTTCACATAAGGTTTGTACACCTTCCAATCATACACATGTAATCCCAAGTAAAGTCTTCCAAAAAAGTCTTTCTCAAGACAGTCACCATGTTGCAATGGGAAGATTTTATGAGCTGGTTGCAAAAAGTAATTTGTACTTTTTGGGTGGGAGGTGAATTTTGAAACTGAATTTTTATAAAGCTTGAAAGCTCTAGCAAGACTTCTGCATCAAGTTCAGGGCTTCCTTGGGAAATCCAGTAACTTCAAACATTTCATCTGTGTCAAGGAGTATGCCTACGGACTAATACACCAGGCACACAGTGTTACACCCATAACATGACCTGTTTTTCTTTTGTGGTTGCTTACAACTCCAGTGAGAGCAGAATATACATGTAAATCAGTCACGCATTAAGTAACATCACTATCACCTGTCACGTGTTTGTTCACTTATCTGTTCCCCAAGGAGAGGAGTGTTTGTTTTGAGATTTTACACGCCTCTAAACATTTATTCCAGTAATGTCAAGGTCAAAGAAAGGTGTTCTCCACTTGCAGTAGGAGCTGGTGTAATCTGAGATAAGGTCCCAGAAGAAAGGAAGCCTACTTCACAGTCACAACTTGGCCATCAAAAACAAACACATTCTACACAGACACACATCACCCTCTATCTGGAGGGTTAGAAGAATGTTATGCTAGAAGAACATCCCTGTCAACCCTCATGCTATAACCCCGTCCTTCATAAAGTCTGAAGTGATCTGTCATATCAATTCCTTCTTTCCTTGGCATGGTAGCATAAGAGGCAAACTCTGTATCTCATTTCTGTTCAAAACAAGTCCACAAGTACTAGAGTCATAGTTTCTTCAGTAATATTTTAATCAATTATTAGTATTCTCTTACTTTTTGCTGAGCAAAAGGGAAAATTCAGCTGCTTTTTTTTTTTTTTTTTTTTTTTTTTTTTTTTTTTTTAATTAAGCTACAGATTAACTAAAGGAAATTAATACTTCCCAGGACACAAAGGAATACAAAAGACCACATGTGTTTTTTCTTACTGTTGCATTCTTGGTCACCCATTACTCTTTTTTCACCTGCTGTAAGCTATAAGCAAGAGGGTAACAAATACACATCAGTAAATGCTTTTAACTGTGCTATTCTTTCCTGTTTCAAGGTTCTAGAAGTAACTTTAATGCACATGCCCCCAAAATGCACCAAGAAACCCAAAATAACTGTCTTCTTACCAGAAAAAAAAAAAAAAAAAAAAAAAAAAAAAAAAAAAAAAAAAAAACCACCACCAAACTGAAAATGATCTTCAGCTGAGGCACTTTCCATTTAGCCATGCTTAAATATCACAGAATTAATACGGCATATAGACAAAAAAAGGGTCACACTCCCATCAGCAATTAAAAAGTAATAATCTAGAATGCAAAAACACAAATATATGAAAAAGGACTATGTTCAAATAATGCAAGGATTATGAGGAAAGAAACTCCTATGCCCATTGAAGGGAAATGGCATCCTATGCAGTGTGCAGTCATTGGGTATACTAGAGACATATTTTGCTCCGAAATAAAGAAGAAAGGGGATTAGCTGGAGTCCCTATTCATTGCTGAGTTAAATTTTTCACTATTTTTTTCATCAGTGCAAACTTGTGTTTAGGAAGACAGGACAGTGTATGACAAATATTCCCTCTCCTTGCTGTTGGGCTCCTTACTATATCAGTTCAGGTGAGGAGACTTCCCCTGTTTCAAATGTCTTTTCTATCTGCATACTGAGGATAATCAGAGTGTTTAAGCTTGGTGCATAGCCCCAACTCCTGGGGATAGGCAGGAGCTGATGAAAGTCAATGGAGCTAACATTATTTAACGGATTTATAACATTATTTAACACATTTATAAGTAGAATTCCCTAGACTCACCACTACTCATTATATATCTTAAAACTTCAAAGATGGAAATGCACAAAGCTGAGAATGGACATGGAGTACACCTGGTCTTATCACTGAAATCATTGTGTCAATTATCGTGTCCATACTAATGAAGTTAGTCAGACAGCTCTTCTACCTGCAGCTGGAGGGCACAGATTGTTGGTGCAGCTCTCTTGGATAGCTCTTTGTGGGAAGAAATATGTGGGAAGCTCTGGTTTCAATACAGTGATGAAGACTGTGGAAGTCATTACAATCAACTGGCAGAGGGGAGTAAGTCTGATGCATTTATGTGCTCATAGGGAGCCTTCTTCTCTGCCCAATTGGCCACAGCATGCTTTGTTTCTTAGCAGCATGTTCAGGAAGAATCAAAGAGTGGGACAGTGAGCTGAAGGACAGCTGGGCGATGGTCAGTGGAAGTGGAATGTAAATATGGAAGGCAAAAAATGTCACCACTCACAGCCAGGTATCAGACCCATAAGCAATGATCAGCCCTCAGAAAAAGCACTGCCTGTGGTAGTCAGTGCACAGTCAAACCACATTAGACCAGCTGAAAGAGGAAGAAAGAATACTACTCGTTTTCTACTTCATCCTGTTTCCTCAGATATGCAGGAGTTACAAGAGAAAGGGATCATTTTAAGATAGTCTTTGACTCACAATGTAGAATAATTGCCCTCTTGGTTACAGTTGCAACTGGGTTCGGCTGTACACTGTGTGGGGTAGAGCTGACTAAAATGTGTGCCTTCAGTCATTTGTTGATTAACCCAGTCTTTGTGGCCAACACATGCATGTTCCACTGCAAATGCTTTTGATAACGCTGCTGTAAAGGCTTGTGAATGTCAGTGTGGGAGGGCAAAATATTTTGAGCTGCTCAGCTTCACTTTATAAATATTTTTGGAAGCCACCAGTGTGAAATGCTCCATTCATATTCAGCACTGAAAAAAATAATGGCTTCTTCTAAAACAAAGACACATCTGTCAGTGCAGTAGAGTATATGAATTTACATAATCTGCAGCAGAGAAAAAGTACTTTCTCAAACAAATTAAGTCAAAGCAGGCAGAGAAAGAACAGCATGAAGCCCTCTATGCAATGTCAACAATAATTAACAGAGTACTTTATAGTCTGCCAGTGCTTCCCATGAATAAGGTACTCTCAGACATTTAGTATGAACAGGCTGCCCTCCTGTTTCTCTGCTGCAACCCAAAGCTGCAAGTCTTCACTTTTACTGCTAGCCTATCATTAACTTTTAAATGTTGTATGCCACCCAATATTTCCCCTTAGAAGGACAAAGGACAGAGGGCAACTGCTGCAGGGATTCATGGGGTTTGCTTTGCCATGTCATACTGGAAATTTAGGAAATTTGCTTCTTTCTCAAATGCATCAAAAGAAAATCAAAAAACAAACAAACCCAAACACATTGCACCATGCACAGAACTCGTTCATCCCTTTATTTCTCAGTTTCCCTGTTGATACCTTGGGAGAAAGCAGCTTTCTTATTTCCCTCACATATGCATAAAACATTTGGAAGTTTTATTCAACTCTTACTGATTCTCCAGGGACACAGACTACAGACATTTTGAATCATGGAGTCTCTTCTCCTAGGCTGCTTGTGCACAAAATGCAGAACTGATGTGAGCCTGCTTTTGTGCACAGAATAGTATTGTATTACTCGTCTATCTCTGATTTAATCACACTGCTCTTGCATTCACTTACAGATTAAATTTCCAGAATTGCCACAGAATGGGACAGTCCTGATATCTTTCTCTCTTTACAAATGGTAAATCTGCAGCCTTGCCTAGAGCAGAGGGATTTCCACAAGTTTTTTCCTTATAGACTAATTTTGACTTATTTCTTCCACATGTAAGAGTGCTCAGAAGGTTGTCAGGGAGACAACTGTTGACACAGCTTTATGCTGATATTTGAAAGGCTTGGGCAGTTGAGTGCTTTTCAGCAGATTTTGCACTTGTGCAGATGCAAGCACACTGGCAGAGTACAGGCTTGACTTTTTCATTTGCCAGTCTGAGCTCACGAGCAAGCACTTACTACAAAATACAGCTGTTAGAGGAGGCCAGCATACCTCAGTTAGTGTTATTTGAACTGGTTTGAGCACCAGAAAAAAACCTGGTGACCAAAAGTCAAGTGCAGTCAGTGTGAGACACAGGACTTATTTGGAAGGTTGGCCTGCACTGTGTACATTGCTTCTAGTAGCTCAGCTGGTTGTTTAAACTCATCTAGACCAATATAAAACACTGTAATAATGCTTCTCTGATGCCAGCATCCTTTGTAAAGTACAGCCCTGAGCCCAGAAATTCCCATCAGCCTGCAGTCTCTGTCATTGCCTCCAGCTCCTCTGTGGATCTCAGTGCTTTCTTATTTTCCTTCCTGCAAGCTGTGACCAAAATTAAATCAAAACCAGACATCACATTCCCTGAATTGGTGTAAAGGTTGAAAACAAGTATAATAGACTTTGCACTGACTGTGGCTAATTAGCACACAGGCAATCATTTATGATTAAGCCATATAAAATGTTTGTTATTAGCACAAGAGCTGAATGCTGCAGTACACAGGAAAGGTCCAGGGCACAAAGAAGTTAAGTGACTTCCTCAGTTTGATGTAGCAATTCAGTGACAGAGGTAGAAATAGGCCACTGAGTTTTCTCTCTCAAAACATGTCTAATCTCTAGACCATACTTTGATCTCCCTTTAGCAGCAGAAAATAAACCCCCTCTGTTCACGGTATAAGCCTTTACAGAAATTACTTTCAAGTTACAGACTCACCATTATCACATCACTGCAAGATCAAACAAAGAGAGGAGTAGTAGGAGAGGAAAAGAAGGGTTACTTTGTGTAATTTACTTCTACAGTCTGCTCAACAAAGCCAAAGAGGAAAAGCATTGGTTTTTGGGGGGTTGGGGTTTTTTTTGTTTGTTTTTATGTGGTTTTTTTGTTGTTGTTGTTTGTTTGTTTGTTTTGTTTTGTTTTTGGTTTTGGGTGGTTTTTTGGTTTTTTTTGGGGGGGGGGGTTGTTGTTGTTTTTTTGGGTTTTTTTCTGACAGATGTCTTTTACAGCACATCAAACACTTCTCATGGGCGTGTGTCAGAGACATTTTACTACAAAGGCTTTCCTTTGCATTCACAGCAGCCCGGATGTTTATCAGGATTTTCCATTCCTTAAATTCAAGATCACACTGGGATCTGTGTTAAGATGGCAGCAGAAGTACAACAGAGTCCAAAGTACAAAATTCTTAGTAAAAAGAAAGCACTAACACAACTTGTTCCTGTGCTAAGACTGTGGTGGGGGAGTTCCTATCATCTCTAAAGGAATGTCTGGAGAAGAAAACAGCCTATTTTCAATGCAGTGGCTTAGAGAAAGTCAATATGAGGGAACAGTTGTCTTTCCTAATGGATTTACTTCTAGTAAATGTCAATTCAGTAAATTTAAAAATTTAGTAAATTAATCTAAATTTAGTAAATTTTAAAAAATAATCCTCCATGGAAAGCATGTGGCTGCAATATCATGAAGACAACATTCCATTATTTACTACCTAACATCTCATGCATGTACTGTGCTCTCAGTGTGCCTGCAACAATCCTGATTTGTTTACTCATAAGGACAGTTTGTAATTCTTTAAGTTATCTAGCACAACAAAGAGCATTGCACACAGCGGCAAACTAAATTTAACATTGCTATATACTGTTCCTCTCTTAGGCCAAGATTCAACAGCATACTGCATTTCCTCTCCCCTCACCCCATGCTCTGTGCATAGTCTCAGTCCAGAGATTACTACAGGATCCTTCAAAAAACTCCTGTATCCTCCCTTGGTGAGGTGTTCTTCTTACTAGGAACAAACCAGGTCACTGAATGTTGCTCAAAGGCACTACTCCAAGCCTCCCTGCCAGCAGAACGGCACAGTAGAGGATGGCACGTGCTCCCCCAGCAAGCTGACCTGCTCCACTCCCTGGGAATGGTCATGCCTGAAGGTTTTCAAATCACCAAGACACATCAGCAACAGTTGAAGCACCTGTCCCCAAAACCAATACTTCACTCTTTTCACAAAGGATGACACTGACCTTCCACAAGACTTTCTGTTCCCTGGCACCACTACAGATTTAAATGCTTCACTTAAGAGGAAATTTCATTGTAAGCCAGAACAGCATGCTCCAACACTTATGGCAGGAAAAGAGGATAGGCAGAAGTAGCAGAGATATCTGAGGTTCCTTCATTTGCTTCTGTTTGGAATACAAAAAAATCTCACAATTCTTCTCTATGCCAATTCTCTTGTAGGTTGAAGTAACTGTTTTCCCATTCTAGTGATCCTAGTTCCTCAAGAAGGTAAGACTTCAGGTAATCCTATACTTTACTGTCTACCTACCAACACTGCTGTGTAGTCTCACACAGCATTTGTGCATTGCCCTTGCATTCACCAGCATGAACAGATCCATCCATCAGACTCCAGCAAATGTGTTATCTGCAGGCAAGGGAACTCATGTCTGTTACTGCTAGCAATAACTCCTTCCCCAGCAAGTCTGAAAAGCCTCTCTCTCCAGGTTAAACCAAATGGCTTTGGTTGTCTCTCAGAGATGTGACTGAATAGATATGCCATCCCAAAACTCCCACCTCTCAGATCATATACTACTTATGTGAAAACAGTGGGTAAGCTTCTGGCAGCTCTTCCTGTTTAAAATGGGCTGGGGAAAAACAGCATGTAATTTTCTGGCAGCAACACTGGAACAGTAAAACTAATGAGTCCCCACAGCTATTCCCACCTGTTCTTAGAGCAATATATATACTGGATATATACCCACCCATGAGTCTATCTGTGATGTTAACTGAAACTATTAAAACAACAACAACAACAAAAACCACACCAACTCAGATTCCAGACTTTCCAGTATAGGAAAAAATATGGAAAAGAGCAGGTGGAAATTCACATCTCACATCATTGTTTGAACATCTCACTTAACTTGGGTCTAAACTCCTTCCATAGAAGGGAATAAAAGCAGGACAGACGTGTCAGCAGCAGCATCAACCCAAGGGTGATACTGACCAGAGATACTGTAATACATGAAAATGGAGCAAGATGAGGGTGAGTCAGCAGAATATGTTTGTCTTCTATGCAGAGTCCTAAAATATGGCTGTCTGTAACAGGAAATTATACTAATACTGAATCACAGTTCTGTATACATCGTCATCCTGTACAGATGTTTTCCATGGTGAGGAAGTTGTTGTTAGGTAGGTTTTACATTTTTATGCAATAATTTAATTTTTAAATGTGTCCTAGAGCATCAGTTTTCCTTGTGCATGAAAGTATCTGCAGTATTTATTATTTCTATTCTCACCAATAAAAACTCTGACCAAGACACTCCAAGGATAGGTGAAACAACCTTTCCATACTACCATTCATTTCCAACCTTCCATTCTACCTGGAAAAGACAAATAGTTTGCAGCTATTCTCTAGCAAAACACACAGAAGAGAAGATGAAAGAACTGAAAAGGATCAGTGGAATGCTCATAAAATGGAGATTTTTCTCATGAGACATGCACTAGGATTGCCTGGGATTTTTCAGAGATATTTTTAATTTTTTCCATATAATTTATTTGTTAGTGGACATAACTTCAGAAGGAATATGCTAATTTGAAAATACTCCCATTATTATTAGAATAGGCAACCTTTCTGTGCTCCAGAAACTTTTTTAAAAATCTTGGGAAATAATTGTGTAAAAAGTCCCAAAGATTCTAGAGGCTGACAGGGAGTTAATTCAACTTAACTGTAGAAAAACATGTTTAAAAATGATTCTTTTAATAGCTATTAAATGTTGACAGTGTTGTAAAGGGATATGCTGATAACAGAAAAATCATCCCCTTTTCAAATAATAACAGTAATGAGGCATTATTGCACAAGGGTCAAAAGAAGAAAAGCATTTCATCCTGGATAGTCTTTCCCCTCACACAATATGGCCTTTGGCGAAACTATGATGTTATCCAGATCTTTAAATAGTGAATTTTCCAAACAAAAGATTGTGTAAAAAAAAAAAAAAAAAAAAAAAAAAAAAAAAAAAAAAAAAAAAAAAATTTGAAGAAGATATATTTATAATTAATTATGGAGTTTGGAAGAAGTCCAATAATTCTTGTTTTCTATCCTGGAGAACAAGCTTTCTATAAACACACAAACTGAAGATTACCCCAGTAAAAGACGCAAACTGATGAAGTAAAAGAGGGTACACATACAATACTTGAAAATGTTTCAGACTTTCAGACATTCTCAACCACGATGCAAGCTATCTATCACAGAGATTTGGGATATAACATCAGTGGAAGTCTGTGGAGACAGCTTTGATGCTAAATCAATACAGCTCCAAATGATTCTGCTTCCTTTCATAGCCATTTCTGGGTAGAAACAATTCTACTGTCTTTTCAATAGCCCATAAGTCAGCATTGCACAGAGTGAAGCAGCTGAATTGCAGTTGTTCTTTTCGTGTGTAGTGTTTAGTTTTCCTGGTGTATGCTGTTTTCATAACTGCTAGTTCTCTGATTGGGGCTTTAGCCTAAATACAGTGGGGGAGGGAAGGGGTGGCGTGGTCTTTGCAAAAGCCAAACCAAAGCTGTTTCAGTTCCAGGTCCCATTTTTTATGAACCCTGAAAATTAAAGCCAGGATGGCTTGGATAAGTGCTTCTAATTCTAGCATACCCCTATTTAAAACAAGAGGGAGGATGTGTTTTTAAAAAGCTGAAACTAGTATGGCCTGGAATGAGGTCTCTGAAGACATTTAGGGAGGATTCAGATAAACAATTCCATTATTTTCCCCACCTCTTTTATTTCTCATTAATTTTTATCCTATCCCTTCTTTGCTTTCCATGTCTCAGATATTGTTTGCTTCCCCTCAAATTCCAATGGAGCTTGAGATTAGATTTCCTTTACCTCTGTGCTAGTGAACAAAGCTCTGAACCTCACATCCTGGTGAAAGTTAACTCCCAGACTGAGTCACTGAGTTATCTTCTGCCTCTGTACCTGAACTGGCTGAAACCACACAAAAGAAATTGTGTCCATGTAGTCCTATGTCCATCTCACACCATCATTATTTGATTGTTGGAAAGATAACTCTGGTTTTAGTTGGACAGAAATAGAACCACCCAGCTGTAATGGTTTTAGTCTCCATTTATGACAGCAGAAATTGGGCCACACTGTTACTCAAGATAGAAACAGCACTCATTGTCACAATTTATAACTTCATCAGGAGTTAACTTGGGAGCTGCAAGCTGTCAGCAATAATTCATACATTGCTGCAAACTGTATTTTCATAATTTCTGTTGATACTGGCAAAGTACTTGTTTTGGCTTTCTGCATGTTGCAGTCATTAGTATAATATAACATAGCCATTCAGATATATTTAGGGAAAGGTCATTTTTATACAAATTATTATGTACTGGGAAGTTAAATAAACAACCAAGTTAAAGATATCAACAATCCCACTCCTTGATCCATGCCAAAGTGAATTTTAAACACTAGTTGGTTCAATTGGAGGAAAAGACAAGCAGTGATTATGTCAGTTGGAAGAGAGAGGACATTGCATTCCCTTTTATTTGAGGACTCACCTGGAATGCTACTCCTTGAAAATGGCTGAATATATCCATAAAGTTAGACGTATTCAAAGACAAGCTAGAACACGTGGTCGCTCTACCATTAGCAAGATTATTCATCCTGTTCATGATAAGGAAAATTCCTATTGAGACTTCACTGAGCAGAAAGTACAGTATCCTGACTATTAACAGCTCTTTGGAATGTGTTTCCAAGGCACAAAAGGACACTGAACTTAAAAATAGTATTTGGGGAGAAGTAAATAGCCACAGTTTCCATTTTGTAACCATAATGCAAGTTTGTAACCATAAAAGTTACAAAACAAGTCACTTTTGAGAAGTATTCCTCTTTTACGCTCATTAGATTGCAATCCAGAGATGACTGAACATGATATTTAAACAGCAGTGTTTTTGCCAATGAGTTGCATGATCAACACGAATTGCTAATGTTTTCTATTCTAAACCTTCTCAAAATGTCAAGTGCTCTTGTCAGCTGAATTTAAGTGGCATAAAAGTAACTTTTGAAGATGTTGTTGATGAGATACCCTTGGGAAACTTAGTATATATACTAAAATGATCCACAGTATATATACTAAAATATCCACAATATTCTCTAATCTCCCCTGCTGCAAAAGAATTAGGCTCCCAACTCACATTTCCATTGCTAGTAATGTAGCACAGTCTGAGTCTTCCTTGCAAAAAAGACACTGAGCATTCTTAAAGAGCACTGAGCATTCTTAAAGGTCTTGTGTCCTGAATTTCCTCAAGTGGCAAGAAAATAAAAACCTAAATTAAAGAAATTCCTTTTGAAAACCTAGAACTGATAAGTAACTCTGTTACAACCCTCGTAATTGCAGTACTGTTAATATTTTTATATATATATATATATATATATATATATATATATATATTTACACAGCAGTTCACCAGCACAGCAGAAAAAATCACAGTTGTCTGTGTCACACTGGTTGTAGCAGATTCACAGATTTCTTCAGTCAGAGTTTCTTCTGTGCCTTGAAACACCAGAGGAAGGTAAGGAAACTGGTGCATTACCTAAGGTTCTTGCCAAGGATGTGGAAGACCTGGGTTCACTCCCTGTTACTCATGGTTTTCGTGTGCGAACCTGTACAAGCCATACAGAACTATTTCCAATAACAAACTGAGGCAGAACTTTGATGTGTCTGTCCAGAGGCCTCACAGCCTCAATCAGGTGCCTCCAGAGCTCTTTTGGCTCTTGAGTGCCCTCCTTGATTTCACCCTATTGCAGCAGGATGGACCACAGGCTTCTAGATACTGGTCCAAACCAGTGCTAATGATGTTTGTTACACCATTTACAGCAAAAGCCATGAATTAATTTGCTTCTGAAGTTCCAGTTAAGTCATCATCACCAACATTGTATTTCCAGTGCCATGGGTTTCATGTGTTGCAGATCAGGTGTTTCTTGGAGTCCCCTTTTTGACTACCAAACAATTTTTTTTTTACTCAAAGTATTTCCCAAAAGTTTAGTTAGGTGGAATTTTATGGACTACTAGCACAAGGACTGCACACTTGTGATCAGTGTTTGGTGCTTCAGTCACACATGAGTCACGGAACGGGTCAGGTTGGAAAGGACTACATGGGGTCATTTGGTCTAACTTTCCTGCTCAAGAAAGGCCATCCTAGAACACGGCACAGGATTGTGTCCAGAAGGATCTTGAATATATGAGATCTTTTGCTCAGAAGGTGCTGAAATGTCCTAAAGTCTCTGTTCACTTGTTGAAAAGCAGATTGGTATTTTATGCTGCTGTTTCATGCACAAGTGTCTGATAGCAGTAATAAATAGTATTTTGGACAGAGAAACTCAGGTTTCAGTTTCAGCATACCACAACAACTACAGTGGCGCAAAGCATAAGTATTTTTAAAGATGAGTTTTGTAAATGGCACTTCATGGTAAAGTGAAAATAAGCATAAAAATCTAAAAGCAGGGTAGAATTTTTAATGTATATTTATTATCTGATTTTGTATCTGCATTTTTCACTTGACCTGTAGCAAGCATTAGTTAGGATATCAGTTCCATTAAATAAACATTTCAGAATCTGAGTGCTTTCAAATTGCTAACTGCTCATTTGTGATCATTTAGTAACACTCAGTGATGATTCTCTATAACAAGTAATTCATGTCTAAACTGGCTTTCACACTGCTGAAATGTAAAAGTTCAAGCACGTTGGTAGAACAAGTTGGCCTCCTAAGAACATTTCAGGGTCATTTCACGTTTGACTGCATCTGGTCTTTTAAATATGTTATGACACTGCTGGAACTAAAAGCTTGTTTACATCCAGGTAATATACAGTACTGCAGCCTCATTTGCATTGTATTCACAAACTTAGCAAGTGGGTTGAAAAATGAGCAGGAATATTCGGCAGATAACTGCAGGTTCATCAGGTTAACCCACATCCATAGATATCCAGAATGTGGGTTACATGCAGGTAGAAGAGGTAGAAGAATACAGCTGCTACATCCAGGTCAATGAGATGCATCTGGGTTCTCAGCCCATCCTTGCCTCAGCTGCCTTCCTCTCTAAACCAGGCAACTGGGCCGGTTGGCAATGCTGCTTAGCAGCTCACCCTGCAAGGAGGTCACTTTCACTCTTAGCCCCAACTGCTCATGCAGTCCTGGCAGCTGTAAAGCCCAGCACTTTGCAATATCAACTCACCACCATGAAGTAGAACATCACATAAGATAGGAGCTTTCTTAATCACTAACAAGGATCACAAACTCCTCAATGAGGTACAGAGCCATAAATGCAGCAAAAAATGGCCTACCAGTATGAATTTTTAACTGAAACATCGGAAGCTGGGGGACTGATTAGAAGCAAGATGATACTGTTTTTTGTATGAAGTAACAGTAATTCTAATGCTTGTAATTTTCAGGTGATTTATTAAATCTTCACACATGTCCACAATGAGAGATGTCAAAACAATTCTTTCTATGCTACATGGGGATGACAAGGCAGAAAGAATACAGACTCTGCCCAAGACCAGCATGAGGAGTCTGGAATGCCTGTATGCCAGCCTCATTCTCAAAATACATCATTCCTTTCTAGAGACAGCAGCTGTTTGTTCTCTGACACTTACAGAGCATCTAAGATTATTTCCATTGAAGTTAATAATCCATGCAGTCCAGTGAGAACAAAATTGGGTCATAGATATTTAAGCTGGCCCAATTTCACTGAAGACTCCTGGTAAACTCATGGTTACACACAACTCTGTAATTATCAGGTTCATTTAGGGAAGCTGAATGGTACCTGCAGAAGACTGGGGTATTAACACAAAAGCTGTGCACTCAGCTTTGTTCTGCCACAAGCAAGGCCAGTCTTTCAGCCAGGGCAATTCCCATAGCCTGAAATGAAGCTGACGGCTGCATGCACTCTGTGTATCCTCCTATGCCATCTCTAGAGGTGTGTACCTTCTGCAAGGAAAATCCAAGCATTTCTTCAGCCTGTAACCAATGCAGGCACCAGAGATGTGAACGCACAATACCTTGGGCAAAAAGACTTCCACTAGGCTATATGAGCATCTATCTGCATTTCAGTTGTGTGATGGGCTTGTCCATCCCATGACAAAAGGGGGCATTGTGGTGTTCTAGGGAAAGTGGCTAGTAAGGGTGTACAGACAGAATTGTTCCGGCAAGGATCCAGATCTGAAGCCCTAAGTAGGATGTCCTTGTCATGCTCTAGTCCCTTTGTGACACCTCGGGCAAAACATAAGCATCTAAACTTTTTTTTCCACAACAAAGTTGATGAGTTGTGGGGTTTGTGTGGTGTTGGTGGTTTTTTGTTTTGTTTTGTTTTGGTTATTTTGTTTGGTTTTTTTTTTTTTTTTTAATAATGCTATTGAAAAATTGATCATTTTCAAGCAGAAGAATTGCATTGAAGCTGGTGGACAATATACTTTGTGACTGCAAAAAAGCCCTCCATGCTTCTGACTTCCACTGAGTTCTTGCACAAGCAGGACATAGAAGCCAGGAGCCATGAGCCACCGACATTTGTATATCAGGAACAGTAGCATTTAAATGAACATGCTCATTTCCACTGAAGAAATTTGTCTTTTTGTTTGTTTGTTTGTTTGTTTGTTTGTTTTTTGGTTTTTTGAGCAGTGGTAGGCAGAGTGAAAATAGATGTCAAACTGACTGCTTATTACAAACTTTTTCCTGCTTTTCCTTGTACCAGGTTTGGTCTTTACTCTGTGTCTAGAGAGCATACAGAGACATTATAGGCATTTCACTGGGGCAATCCTGAGTTGCTGCGTAGCACTTTGGACATCCTTACTGCCACTGAAGAAATGTAGGTACCATGAAAGGATAATTAAGCCCACCTAAGAATCCTGAAGTATATCAAACAGCCAACACTGAGTCTTGTGTAATAACCTACAATTAGCATGCTCAAGATATTTGCACATTGACAACATGGTTTAATCCAGTAATAAAGTGGGCTAAATGATTATTATCGCTATTAGTATTTTTAACAGAAGTGAAACTACAGAAAAGCAGCTACTGAAACATACTGATTTCAGCTGTGCCTCCCTGACAAGTCTGTATAGATTTTGTTATTTATGGTTCATTTTTTCAGAAAGGACCCAAGGCAAATGTAGAAATCCCTGGTTGTATGAAATGGATGGTTGTGTATCAAAATGAGGGATTTGCATGTTTAACTGCCCATATTTGTATCCTTCTATCCAGTTTGCATATGCAAAAGCAAGATCGTTATATTTATCAGTGCATAAATGAAAAGAGAAGAGGTAAATGATCTGGTTTGCAGAGGTGCTGAGCACATGCAGTTTCCATTTATTTCAACTGGAGTGTGAAAAACAGGCCCTAAGTGACTGGCTCAAGCTCACACAATGCATGATTATCAGTGCCAGGAAGAAAACCCAGAAATCCTTCCAGTCTAATCCTCCCAATCTAAATCCTACCCAGTCTAAACGCTAGACACAGTCGCTCAAAGAAATAAATAAAAAAATAATAAAACACAAACACACACAAAACCCCAACTGTCCAATAGCCTGACCACACTCTCATTCCTATCTTAATTTGCTAAGAGAATTAAAAAACAAACAAACAAACCTAAAAAAACCCAACCCCTCAAAAAACAACAACTACAACAAAACCCCACCAACCCCCCCCAAACCAAACCAAACGAACATTCCCGCCCTCCTAAAAAACCCCAAACCCAACCAAACCAAAAAAACCCCACCAAAACCGAAACCAAACCCCACCAAACCAAACCAAACCAAACCAAACCAAACAAAAAAACAAAAACAAAAACAAAAACAAAACAAAACAAAACAAAAAAAAAAAAAAAAAAGGGAAAAAGGGACATGAAAAACTCCTGCATAATCTTTAATGACTAGCAAATAATGCCAAGTAGGGCAAGTAAATATGTGTGAAGCATTGCTCACACACCCGTCAACTTGCATGTGTGTCACACATGGTTTTAGTGAAGAGCCAAAAAGAGACGGAGAGAAAGGAAAAGGAATACAAGTCCAGATAAACAGTAAGCAAGAGAGACAAAGCCATTCTCTGTTATTTAAAAACAAACAAACAAACAAACAAACAAACAAACAACCTTAAAAAAGCTACAAAAACTAATGATAAAAAAAAAGTACCATTCCTTTTCCTTTATAACATGTAGGCTAATCTCTACATAAATAGAAATAACAGCCCTTTGAAATGGCAATGATTTGCTTGGAAAACATTCATTAAAAATGTCCTGCAATTATTGACTCTAACATTATTTCTTGGCAGCAGCTGAGTCTCACAACATGTTGTGCTGTTTTTCCAATGAAAAGCAGAGCATTGTTTGGGAAAAAAACCCTAAAAAAACAGGAAAAAAAATAAAAAAAAAAAAAAAAAAAAAAAGAGCCCCGCCCCCCCCCCCCCCACGGACATTGTATTTGAAATATGTGCTTGGTGACAGGGAGCTGATTGCCCAAAGGAATCAGGATACAGATATTTGTATCATTGTACACGTGAGTAGCTTGAATCATGTACTGCTCGCTCTCTTTGTTTGGATTATACAGCTTGGCTGGGCAGCCATCCAAAAGATTCACATTAAATTCTAGCTATATTCAGCACAAAAGTCATCTAGCATCAGAGAATCAAAGTTACATCAACCAACAAGCACTAAGGAACTGATAAGCCACTAAAATTAGGTCATCTCCTAGCAGCTGTTTTTGATGGATGAAGTAGAATTTAGCCTCAGGTTTTCTATTTAAAGATCTGTTACAGCATCTTTTCCTGCAGCTACAATGAGAACACAACGAAGTATAATGCTTCTGATTAAATGTTTAATCATTACTCTTTACTCTTCTGATTGTTTCTGCCATGGCACAGATTTACAGCACATACTATTTGTAGCTTTCCTAGCCCTTTTTAAACTGACATTAAAACAGTCAGGATTTTTAATTCCTTACTTGAAAAACCTAATAAATTATTTTTAAAAAATGTGGATAAAAATCTTTCAAAGCCATTTCCTCGTCACACTTAATGAGACAAACTGTCATTTAGTGCAACTGAAAATCAGTATCTAAGCAATTATCCCACCACTGTGCCCTCTGGAAGAATCACCAAATCACTAGGAACTATATGCATATAAAAGTACTTATCTGTGCATAAGTACATGGGAGGGCTAAGGAAAGTCTTACACATTTATGATTTTATTTGTGGCTACTTTTGGGGAAATTATGACATTAATCTAATTAACATATACTTTTAAAAGCACTAGCTAGTGCACTAGGCTACCTTTGGCCATTATAATTGCTAGCGTACAACATATGTCTTACCAAGACATGCTTGTGGTATGAGGGTAATACAAATAGTGCCATCATAACCATCACTAGCATCAAAACCATGACACAGCTTTAGAAGAGAGTTCAAAATGGGAAAAAAAACCCAACAAGCAAACAAACAAGCAACAAACAAACAAACAAAACAAAACCTGAATTACTTTCAAATGCATAGAATCTGCCCTTGACCTGTTCATAAGGTCGGCTGGTTGCAGCCTGTGTAAAACACTGTTGTGTCATAATTTCATAAATGAAGCAAATGCAGGATTTCATTGTCAGGGTTTTCAATATGACATCTTTCATGTCTGTTAAAATCACTAGAATCTTATTTAAATAACCTGGAGGCACAGCAAGGGAAAAGAAACTACATCCATCCAACAGAAGAAAATGAAGTAAATAGTCATCTGTCTTTTCAAGTAAAAAATGATAGAGGAGAAAGACTGAAAAATATAGCACATGACAATGCTACATAAGACACATAACTTGCTACAAATGACAGACACATGCATGCTGCTCTACAGCAGTCATCCTCTATGTTCCCTTCTGTCAGCCTTGTAAGTGGGCTGTTGCTGGGTAAGAGTCGTAAGAGGTTAAAACTCACTGTTGTTTCCATTCCAAATTTGGTGTGCCCAGTCTTTATGACTTGCGAAAGCAACATTATGCATTGTAATTCAAAGTCTAAATCTAGCTTTTTTCAGCTACATATCTCTTCTTTAACAGAAAGCCTAAACTGGGCCAGGGGGGAGGGAGGCGGGGAATGTGTAATAATTTGTCTGGAGTAGACAACACATCTGAAACGTTTTCTTTTCAAGGAAGAATCTTTACAGAAAGAATGTAAATTAGTTTAATTTATCCGTTATGTTTAGTACTGTATTCTGCTTGGATCTCAAGCTAATCAGCTTTGTCTTTTGCTTGGAGCCTCAGAGTAACAGCCAGCCAGGGAGCCAGCTTGTATGTGCCTATCTGGCTCATGAAGTAGGACATCTGGCAAGATGGGGATGCTTTGATGCCACATAAATTTCTGACAACCTCAGCTGAAGTCTGTCTGTCATAACATCTGCTGTCTTACTGCACTATGACCATGCCACGCTTTGAGTATATCTGATACTACACTATGTGAATCTTGGGATTTCAGTTTAGACCGGCCTAGGAAGAGATAGGATAAAAATGCCTCTTCTGTGCTCTAGCTGTTCTCCTTGACATATCTTAGCATTAACATCCTTACTATTCATTTGTTTACTAACATTTACCTCATCACCTCCCAATAACTGTGTCCTTAAGGCAAAACTGGCCAAAGATGCCAGAATGCAACAAGAGTTTGCTTACTTTGTGATATTGTATCTCTGCATTGAACTACGGACATAAATACAAGGTCTTCTACTGTTAAACAAAATACCCAATCCTTTTTCCACTGAATAAAACCATGTATTTTCACTAGGTCCGCAAAGTTTGTTTAACTGAGGACAGAAAAGAAAAATAACATTTTCAGGAAAAGCTTTATTATCCTGCTAACTTTTTCTGGCAGCGGATCTCATTTAAAGTTAAACCAATTACTGAATATTTCCTTCTTTCAAATAATTCTTACTCTTGACAGTGACAAACATGCATAAATGACAGTGGGAGTTTAGCTTACATAATTAACTAGTCTGATACTAATCCCAATGCAACGTAACATTACTTAACCCATGACCATATACTAAAACTTGATTTTTCCAAAATGGACCTGAAGCACTTTTGAAGAATCCAATGGGTCAATTTATCATTTGGCAGTTTGAAAAATTACTGGGTTAATTATTGCTAAAAAACAAACAAACAAACAAAAAAACACCAACAAAAAACAAAACAAAACAAAAGCACACACCAAAAAAACCCAACCAACCAACCAAAAAAACCCAAAACAAAAACAAACAAACAAACAAACAAACAAACAAAAAAACCCAAAAACCAAAAACCCAAACCTTTGTTTTACCTGTTTCTTTTCCTAGGGTCACTTGCTTCAACAAATCACATGATGATCAGAATTTGGGGATAATCTAAGAAGGAAGAATAGCTGCCCTGCTCTTTTGTGCCATTACCAGATTTATCAACTGTCAATATTCTTGAAAAGATAAATGGAGGTAGAAATAAAACACCAGAAAAAATATAAAAAGTCAGTACAGTAGTTTCTCATATTTAGGGCTTTTGTTTGGTACGCTACAGTTCCTAATTTTGATAAAATGCTGTGCTTTTAAATATCAGATCTGTCATTGTGATTGTGAGAAACTGTACTTTGTTAAAAATAATGTGAAGAATTGAAAACAGACCAAATCTCATTATTATGAGCTGTAGTTCTATTCACCAGGTATAAAAGCTCTGATAGTTGTAGCTCTTCTTGCTTGCCCACACATGGCTGCTATGCATTATGTTCCAAAACACAAACGCACAAAGCTGCTGGCAAGAGCCAGTAAGAAGAGAAAATTGTGGTTACATATCTTCTTAGATGAGACCTGCTTCTTTTAGGTCCCTTTGCCTCTACTTATGTCAACAAGAGTTGTGCCATCCTATTTGTGTCTTCTTGGAAGGGCAATATGTCCTACTTCCACTTAAAGGCTGAGGATTTGGCAAGGAATGCTCTGATCTTCTAAGACTGAACAAACATTGTGCAAGATCCCATTACAGCGATCCCAAGTTGCCAGCCTAAAATGCTTTACCAGGCAATCACTATTTCCTGGGTATGCTTATGAACCACAAGGAGCTTGATATTTATGCAGCTTGCAGTATGTTGCACATATAAAAATCAGCTACAAAAGGGGAAAAGTGCTTATGGAAGAAAAGGTTGGTATACACTGACATATTTTGATGGGTCACTAATCTAAACAAGCCAAAGAAAAGATTAAGCTGACAGTGTGAGATTTGGTTTGTGGTCATGTGTGCTGAGGAACCAGCTGTGCCAGCTGTCTTTCAGATAGTGTTCATGTTGTTTTCCATACCCATGAACTGCACTGGGGAAGAAAACTGTAAAAAGAATAATTAGACTCACAAAATCAAGCCTTTGAACCTGGGTAAATTAAGCAATCAGATTAAGGTTTTTCTCTGCCTCTTAACTGAGCTCCCCCACCATGCTCCCCAAGCTCAGTTCCCATGGCCAAGTTCAGTTACACACTTCATACCTATAGACAAGTAAATAATATGAAACATGGTCAGATATTCTGCTGGAACCTTTCCTTCTTTCAGTGAATGGGCTCAATACTTAGGTTTATCCTACTCATTCAGCATGAGATCTCAGGTGTCATTAGCTGCATGCTTTTCAAACCCTTCAAGCAAAGGAGAAATGTTCTTTTTCTCAGGCTTTTATCTGGCTTCTACATCACAATATGTTCACAGGTTTCCTGTTTTGGTTTTTGTTTTTCCTTTAAATAAACTTGAATACATTTACTAAAAGTGTGATGTCACTAGCATTTTTAGATGCACAAAAAGATGAGTTTCACTGAGAAAAAAGTTAAATTTGTCTATACAGTAAGCTAATTTGTGTGGCCAGTTTGTGTTGCCAGCTCCAATTCTCAATACTTGAGAGCACTATATTTGCCAAATGATTCTTACTGTCATCAGCTTCATTTAATATTTCTGCATATCAAATCAACACCTCTAAACATGGATATTCCTAAATCAAGAAACTGCTGTTCTTCCCCAGCCATCTAGGTCCTTCTCTTCACCTGCTATTTCTCACCTTTTCACTGACTGCATCATGCTCATCATCCTCTCCTACCAGATCAGTAAGATTTGGATTGCAGCAAGGGTAGCATCTTTACATGTAGTATTTAGCTCCAGATAACTGCTGGCAGCAGCAATTTCAAGGAAAATTTGCAATGAAAAGGCTCCTCTCATTTGTATATGTGCATGCTTCTGTGTGTAGCAGAGGTGACTGAAGTAGAAAGCTTTAATTTTCCCTTGTCTGTATCTAGTATAAAATGTCTAGTGTAAAAGCCTTTAATCACCTCTTTCTATCCTGCATCTTGTTGCTGAAGGTATAGAACACAGTTTGGGGTGCTCTACCCCTTACACCTTTCCCCCACTGCTTTCACAAAGGTTTGGGCTGGGGTTGCTTATCTAGGGCTGAGACCCATAATTGTGTTTAAGTTTAAAAGGTATAGTGAGAATAATATGTACTAAAACTAGAAAAAAGAAGAAAGTTCACCAAATAAAAAGGGGGAAAAAATCATACTCAAGAATTTATTTAAATCCAGATCAGGCTTCTAAGCACAATGGTGGAAGATCCACATCTCAGAGCTGTGAAATCAAGTGGACAAAACCCATTTTGTGTTTGTAGGAGATAATTAGAACACATTGAACCAGAGCTCCTCCAGCTAAGATTCCTAGAATTAAAGCTTACTCTCATGATGCTGCCAGCAGCCCATGTAAGCTTTGCCTAGCTGAAGCAGTCAAGAAAGGTATGTTCACAGCTACATCATAGCCTTTCCAACTTACTTGCAATAGCAGTAATGAATATACAAAATAGTTTACTTCCATTTTCCTTGCCATATATAGCAATTATTCTGTCATTCATCAAATGTACACAAATTTCTTTTCATATGTAAATAAACCATTTGCTTCACAGCTCTAGCCAAACAGTTGTGCAGCTCTTTGTTAAGAAGATAATAATTAATTTAATGATGGAGTGCCTTGTTTCCATTGTATAGAACAGGTGTTGTTTAATGGCACAGGCATTTTAACATTATATTCATTTATTAAAGAGAGTGTAACAAATATATTGTAGAGACATGAATATACTGGTCTCATGGTTAGGGTTAGTGGTTTCTTATGATGTGGTAAGTGTAGGAGAGAGGCTTAGATTCAGCTTGCAGAGAAGCAGGAGTTCATTATAGCAAATCAAAGTAACTGGTTTTGGCCCTTGTTCACTTTTGAAAAGCAGAGAATACATGAAAGACTTCATTGAAAATGTGCAAGTTATTTAGTGTGGTTAATTCTACATTGGCTTTGCTCCCACCTTCTTATAAGACTGTTTATGTGAACATGCTTTCTGAAACAGCAAAACCAATCTGCAATGCATTTATGTTGCTTTTGGATACACGCACAATCCCTAGTATCCTGTTTCATGAAGTAACCTGTCTTCAAATATGAGGGAAGAAGTCTGTAGGTGATCCACTAACGCCATTAAAAAATGTTTGCTTGGATAGTGCAGCTACAGAAAGTTGGTCATTTGCTATTTTTCACACATGCTGCCACATTTTAAGAGTTACTGCTCTGAGGGTTACTTACTTAGAATTGCTGCTCAGCCAGCTGGCAAGGTAGCTACAGCTGCACAGGCAAATTAGGTGAATGAGTAAAGTAACTCAAGTATCTGAGTTTTCTTATTGTGTGAACTTACTTATTTAGTATCAGTCAGAGGGCCAAAATTGAAAAGTGCAGGTAAATGCTGGCAGTGTCCATTTGCTTTATGGAACTCAAATACCTGCTTCAGTTTGTTTGAACACATCTAACCTTTCTTCTCAAGTGCCTCATGCTAACTTTGATGCCCTATTGCCCTATATCACCATTATTCAGTGCATTAAAACGGTTTCTGGCCCCCCCCCCCCTTTTTTTTTGAAACATTGCCTTTAAAAATCAAGGTACATAATGAACTGATTCTGTTAGAGAAAAGTGAATAAATGTGACTAAATCTTCACCTCTCTACTCTAATAATCTTCACCTCTCTACTCTAATAATCATGTTTAATCAGTATTTCCCTTCCATCCATAATGCTAACAGGTCCCTTCAGAGTACTTTTTATACGTCAGCTACAACTGCTATTCTAGAAAAGCAAATGACAGCATCCCATTAATGATTGCTACTTTCTGAACTCCATCAGTTCCACAAGTTTTACATTTTGTGAAGTATTAACAAGAGAACAAGGTAGCTATGAAATAAAGTGCTAATGTTATTCAAATATTTTCTTCACTCTTCTCTTGAATCTTCTTTACATTTTTAAAAGCAACTGAGCAAATGCCCCCATGAAGTTGCCCAGCTTTTCTTATTGCTTAAACTGAAAAACATATTTGCCTTATTTTCTTCTCACTAACAAAATTTTTGCAATATTCCATCTCCAGTTGCAGTTGAATTTCTTTACATTTATAACTAAGTAAACAAGAGGACAAAGAGATTAATTATCTGCTTTCCAGTTTTGTCCCATGAGGCTTGGGATCAAGGCATGGAGTGTTCCATTCCAGCAAGAGAGGAAATCACTTCTGTGTTCATGGTAAGTCACAAACTGGGGAGAATAAAAAGCCCCCATGCATGATGATCCCTAAGCCCTGGAAGCTCAGCCCAGATTACTGTGCTTGAACTTGCCATGGATATGTAGGACAGACAAAACATTTGGGACCCTTATCTGAACCACTCCACACATTTGCTGCCATATGTTAAATCAGTTGCAAACATTGTGCCTTTGCTCTCAAACCAGGCTCTGCCCAATATCCCACATCTCATCATATTTCATCCTCTTAACTTAGGAAACAGTTTCAATCTTCTTGTCCATCTAATTTCACTCTCTCTCTTCCCTGAAGACCCAATTTCTTCTATGAAAACTGGTTTTCTTGAGCCACCTCCCAAATCTGCTGCAGGTTACAGAGAGCAGGGGAGTCATCATCCAAGGGCACATTGGTTCATTTTCCACTGTAACAGTGACACGTGGCAAAGATGCTCATATGCTATAGGGGTTCCTGTCTTGGCCATGGCCTATCTGGACACTGTAGAAGCACATCCTGAAATACAGTGTCTTCCCAAAGCAATTCGTCTGCCTAGCAAGCAGGACTGACAATGGATTTGTATTGAGTGGAGGAATGGGCTATTTGCCTAATGTTACAAAACATGACAGAAAAATGGGAGCAAATGCATCTTTTGGCCTCCTGACACAACACTGTATCAGACAAGCCATGTCAGGCTGTTTTACTTAAACAGTTTTAAACTGAATTTGTTATTAACCAGAATGAATTCTATAGATGGGAATAGTAGCCAGCAGCCAGCAGCCAGCTGTGGCAAGACTACACAGCCTTCCTAGAAGCCTGGCTGCTCATCCCTCTGAGGACACAGACCACAGTGCAGGATTGATCACACAGGTTGCATTATCAGCTCCTCTCATTTTATTAATACCTGTTTTGTCACCTGCCAGCAGAGACCTCAGTACAGGTTTTTTAAGTATGCCTCTCATGTAAATCAGAATTTAAAAAAAAAAAAAAAAAAAATACCCTCTCCAGGGTGAAACTGACAGCACAGCCAGGTTTACCTACCAAATCATTCTGCACCTGGACTTCAAAAGAAGAGGTGGCAGGGACAGTTAAATCCATGCATGGCCATATGGCCATGAGTATGAATGGACATTGCTCAGACATCTTTGCTATGCAGACTTCAAGGCTACAATATGACAGCTTTATACCTGAACTGGAACCAGAGTGGGCAAAGTAGTTCTTCTAGCTCTCCCATGGTAAAGATAATACAAAACTTTCAACAGCATCCTCTGAACTAGCTGCCCTGTGAAATACAAACATAATGCATTACATGCCAGGCATGAGGCATCACACTCAATATTAATTTTTCACAGAGTACCCTTCTACCCACATCAAGAGATCACATTGTTATCTCCAACAAGAGCTTTTCTTAACTGACAGAAAAATAATCTGATCTTGGCCAAACACTATTTCTCTGCATAGGAAAATTAAAATAATATATTCTTAGATGGACAAAAAGAAATCTGATTGACAGAAAAATGAAAAAAAAAGAAAAAAAAAATCTTCACAGCTCTGCATCTGTTGGTGATACTGTTCAACCTACCCTGAATTGTCAGCAATGTAGCTAAGAGCAAATCCTGACCAGTAACTATGTTGCATTTTATCTTACTATTAAAAGAACTACATGCAAAGTGATACCAAATCACAGCAGGATGAAAATAGCAAAGCAGGCAGGTAGGGAAGACAAGCAATACAAGGTTTTCCAGAAGTAATTGTCCCTAAACAATAGATGTTCTCTGTGCAAAAGCTTTCTATTGGGAAGATCAGTATCTTTCAACTATTATTTTGAACACACTACTCTTCCTTAATAGAATAAACCTATTAATACTGGCCTGGAGCACTTAAGGGACAATAAAGGCATTATAGTATTTTAAAAAGAAATCCAATCTCTCCAAATTTCTATTTTCCACCCTAAAAGGAATAATATTAGTAAAAATAATCAGTACAGACTTCCTTTTAGGAAACTTTTAATGCTTTTTCTTCCAAGGTTTATGAAGAGTAAAGAAGGCTCAACCATCTGCACAGTGAATCTAGATCCTATACAGCTGAGGGAGATGCAGTAATCAGTGACAGTATAATGCCCTCTTTCTAAAAATGTGACTGTGCCTGAAGTGATGTGACATATATCGTTACAACAAAGTTGTTGTATGGCAGAGTGCAAGGGAGAGTCAAGTCATATGGGTGCTAAAATGATGTCACTAAACATAGCTATCATTAAATTATTTTTAAAGTTTTAACACAGAAACATGATACTATTAGCCAACAGGTACTGGACAGACCAGCTGGGGGGATCTACGAGCAGCATAATTCAGGCTGTAGACATTCAAAACATTGCAAGCAAATCTTAAAATAAGCAAAAAGAGGGCTAGAATTCCAGGATTATTTTTAAAAACAATTTCATAACAAATCTCTCCACCATGCCAGCAACTCAGTGCTTCAGGACAGTCACTGGTAACTGCTGTGGTCTTGCTATCATGATCTCATCTTGAATTATCATTACATAATAAGCTAAAAAAAAAAAAAAAAAAAAAAAAAAAAAAAAAAAAAAAAAAAAAAAACAAAAAAAAAAAAAAAAAAAAAAAAAAAAAAAAAAAAAAAAAAAAAAAACACCTTGTTAACAATGCAGAAATCCCCCTTATATTGTAAACCAAAAATGCACTCACAGTTTATAGATATTAGTTGCTGTGTTTTCTTCCATTAGCTTCCTAAGAAAATCTACTTGCTAGTGACCTCAAGTGATTTAAACTTTCTTCTTTGCCTGTTGACAGCTGCTGGATGGCATACAGGCTAGAATGGGCCAGAATGGAGCAAATGGCACAGCAATAATTTCTACAGCAGCACCACACATGGCACATTTAGCAAGGAAACTCAGAGCAGAGGTTGTGCTGTGCCAGCATGTAGGATGAGCATTAGTAGGTGATAGGACTCCAGAGGAGAAGTGTTTCCTTGCAACATCTACCATTACCTGCAGCAACTATGATGTATTGTGAGAACACTACTTAAGTAATACAGGGGGGGTTGTTGTTGTTTTTTGGGGTTTTTTGTTTGTTGGTTTGTTTATTTGCTTTGTTTTTGTGGATTTGTTTTTTTTTTTTTCAAGTGACAATAATCATGTTTATACATTCTCACACTACAGACTTCTAGTTAATGAGCTAATATATTCCTCAAATTATGCAACACTCCCATAAGATTTTTCAGATTAAAAATGCATTTTTTTCTAGGTACCATATTGCCATGTAGCCCAAAATTATCAACTGACCTGCATTAATTCAGAACTTCTGAAAAGTCATTATGCAACATAGCAACAGAGGTACAGGAGCAGAGGTTAGTCATTACCATGCCCCTAATTTAAGTGACAGCACTAAAACCACATTAGGAAAGAATTTCAAAAGGCTACACTGACAGTGCCTAAGTAAAGAACATAAAGGAAGTGTTAATTGAAAGTCAGAGAAGTAGCAAGTTATGAAAATAAGATGTAAGAGTTACAGAGGAACAAGAGACTCTGCTGAATGAAGAGAAATTATTTCTAAGGCCAACTGCTGTATTTTGGATAAAATTTCTCCAGGAGCAGACAATTTGATATTACCTTATTTAAGTTGAATTGAACACCATGAGAGATTGTTACCCTGGTTTTTCTGAGTTTTTAAAAGCCTTTTGGATTTTCATAAATGGAGTCAGATCTTTTTAGTTACTGTAGAATATTAGAGCAGTTTTCTACCTTTTTCCCACAGATATAACATAAACAAATCCTTGTTTTTCATTCTCTGTCCTTTGTTTGCATATTTCTAAGCTGAAAATAATTGTAACTGACAGTTGGTTTAGCCCCTTGGCTGAAAGGTGAAAAACCCCAGAAGCCAATCTTCTGCTAGACCCACAAATGTATAAAAAGTAAGAAATAAAACAAAGGGGCTCTCCCTCTGCCTGGATTCAGCTTTGAGCTGGATCGGAGAAGGACCTCTGCCCTGCAAAAATCTCTTGTCTGCGTGTGACTGCTCTGCGTGTCGTGGTGACAACTGGTGACCCCGAGTGTAGAAGAGCAGTTTGGTGAGGTTTTCCTTTCCCTTTTTTCCCTGTTTTGTGTTTATCATGGAGGATCTAGTATTGGGACTTTGGGAAGACCTCTTGGAGCGGAAGCACGCTGATATTTCCCGGGAGGGGCTTCAGAGTCTGTTTGCATGGGGTTGGCAGCATGGGTTATTTCCCATGCCGGATGCTGTGCTCAGTCGGCAGGCATGGCTCCTCCTGGGGGAACGTTTGATAGACACTCTCGAAATAGAATATGATGAAGAAACTGCAGATTTGTTTCTGCAGTGGAAGTTGTTTGAGAGAGCTGTGTTTAAGTCAACCCCTTCCAGCTCGCAGGCTGGTAGCCCCGTTCCAAAGCAGGATGGAGAGCTGGAGGGGGGCGGGGTCATTATGTCAGACCCGGAATCTGAACTTCAGCTCCTTTGTGATGTGGATTCTTCCCCTTCCTCCCCCGTTCCTGCACGGGGGGTTGCCCCCCCTCGGGTTCCAGCGCAGGTCTCGAGCAGAGGGGGGGCAGAGCTCCGCTGAGCCAGGGGCCAGTCCCACCTGTACCCGTGCCGCGGAGCCGCCGGAGCTGGGCAGGGCCGCCTCCTCTCCATGCCTTTCCAGCGTTGGTGGGTAGGGGCGGCTTGGGAATGCGGGCTCCACTTTCTTTTGTCTGAGATTCGGTCACTGTGCATTGTCTATTCTGCCACACGACCATCACGTATCCGATGGGGTCGGGTGATGTGGAGTTTCCTGCTCTGCCGCCTGGGCCGGGCCCGGAGGCAGCTGCGTTGGCCGCCTCTGCCCCCGCGCCGCCAGCAGCGTGGGGCGGGGACGCTGCTGAAGGCAGGGCGCTGCCCCCATGCACAAGGTGACAGCTTCACCCAGCTCGGGGGTGTGGGGGCCCGCAGGCTCCCAGCCCCCTGTGGGACCCATTCTCGGGGGGTTACGGACACTCCGCCTCCCGCAACAGCCCCATGGGCTGCAGGCGGTGCTCATGGCGCGGGGAGAGGCTATGGTATGGCCAGTTCTAATGAGCTGCCAGCAGGGACCGACGCGGCCCCGCCAGTGATGGAGGCGCGGTTGCCACCTCCGCCTGAACGCAGCACAAGCTCCACAGCCGCACCGGGATGCGTGTCCACCGCGGAGCCATCTGAATGGTCTCCGGCAGCCGGCGCGGGTTCCAGCCCCGCTGAGGATGTGGCGGGCCCAGTGCCAGCGGCTAGTCCGACCCTGCCCCCACTTCCCTCTGCTAGCATTGCAGCAGCTACGGGCAGCGAGGTGTTTAAGTTCAGCGCAAATGGGGATACGGCCGGAATGCGGCTGGTCTTTGACAGGAGCAAAAGTTCCTGCGCTGTTGGCTCTTCGTCAACAGCCTGGATGCTATCCCCTTGTCAGGTGACTGTACGCCCGAAAGACCGTGGGCTGTTCTCGGGGGAAGTGAAAGCTAAGGTTGAAGGGCTGAACGATGGTGCTGATGCTGGTGCTGGACCTGCAGTGTCTGATGTTCAGCCAGTCCCCAGCCGAGTGCCTGCCTCTCACCCTGTGGGGTCCACAGGGCAGGATAAGGCAGGTGCTGCTGCTTCATCTGAGGGTCTTCAGGCCTTCCCTGTCCTTCAGGGTCCTACTCATAACACCTATCAACCCTTGGCTTGGCACGCTTTGACAGAACTGCGTGATGCAGTCGGGAAATATGGTCTGGGCTCAGCTGAGGTGATGCAGGTTCTCCGTTATTTTAATGCCAGTCTTTTGACACCCTTTGACATTTGGAGCTTGGCTCGAGCCCTTTTCCCACCAGTTGAATACGACTTCTTTGAGAATAAATGGACTCAGTTGGCAGTCAGAGCGGTGGAACGGAATAGGACACTGTGTCCAGGAGACCCTAGGCATATGGTTAATATCGATAAGCTAATGGGAACAGGCAATTATACCAGGGCCGAAGGCTGGTTATGAGCCCTTGGTCCAGGAGCAGTGCCAGCAAACAGGCATGGCAGCCCTGGTTCAGACCTTACAGCTGGCTACTCCACAGCAGTCCTTTGCAACGATTATCCAGGGAGTTGATGAGCCCTTCCTATGCTTTGCAGGACAGCTGACAGCTGCTGTGGAGAAGCAGGTGAGTGATCCTGCAGCAAGGAAGCTCATGATTCAGTCCCTTGCTCAGAGCAACTGCAATGCAGTTTGCAAGAGGATATTTGAGGCGCTTCCCAGGGAACCATCCATGTCAGACATGGTTGGGGCCTATGCAAAGGTATCCCCTTCCAGCCAACAGGTGGTTGCCGTAGCTACAGCTGTGCAGCCAGCGGTGGCTACGATTGTTCAACCGACGGTGACTACGGCGGTCCAGCCGGCCGTGCCTGTGGCCTTGCAACCGGCTGTGGCTGCTGCTGTGCAGCCTGCTTGGGTCGTTCCCCAGGGGGTGCAACAGCAGCAGTGGGGTGCTCAGACCAGGAAGAAACAGGGCAGAAAGGCACAGAAGCCTACGGCTGTCTTGTTTTATTGTGCACAATGTAGAAGGCTGAACCACACTGCGAATGCGTCTAAGGCAACGGTGCATGTGAATGGTCATTCGTTGGGCAATTCGGGAAACGCGACGCAGAGCACGAAGGCGAGATGCGTGGCGACACAAATGTCTCTGCCTCAGCCCCAACCAATGGAGATCTGCTCAGCAGGCTTGCAGCCAGCACCCACGGTTCAGCAGGTGTTGATGTCTGCACAGCCGAGTCTGTTGTGATTGATTCAAAAAAAATACACAAGGTTCCCCTGGATGCCTTTGATCCCTTGGGTGATGGCATGAGTGCTTTCTTGATGGGGAGATCTAGTGTCACCATTCAGGGTATCATGGTGCACCTGCGACTGATTGATGTGGATTTTTCGGGACAGATTCACGCAATGGTCTCCACACCCACCCCTCCTCTGACTATCCCAAAAGGCACATGAATTGCTCAACTTGCTCCTTTTAAGTCTTCTGTTTCCAGAACTGAGGACTGGTCACGAGGAGACGGTGGCTTCAGCTCTACAGGGCCACCTCAAGTGCGCTGGACTGCTGTCCTGACCAAAGACCGTCCTGAGATGCTGTGTACCATGTCCATGGTTGGTGCCACGCCATTGGAGATTCACCTTCGTGGCCTCCTAGATACTGGGGCCAAAGTGAGCATTCTCTCCCTGGCTGCTTGGCCCCCACAGTGGCCTTTGACCCTGGCAAAGACATCGATCGCGGGCTTAGGAGGAACGAAGCAATGCTACGTGAGCCGGAATCCCGTGGCCATCACAAACCCAGAAGGACAGACAGCCATAATTTGGCCTCATGTTACTGAGATTCCTCAGAACCTCTGGGGGAGGGATGTTTTGGCCATGTGGGGGGTGCGATTGGGAACGGATTTTTGATTTGGGCCACTGTGATGAAGGGCACAGAGTGTCCCACACCTCCTTTATGGTGGCTGGTGGACAGACCCATCTGGGAGAACCAGTGGTCCCTCCCTCATGACAAGCTAATCACCCTTCATGAACTCGTACAGGAGCAGTTGGATCAGGGGCATTTGGAACCATCTACCAGTCCCTGGAACACTCCTGTCTTTTGTATCAAAAAGAAGTCTGGGAAATGGAGGTTGCTACAAGACCTCCGAAAGATCAATGCTGTGATGGAAGGCATGGGAACATTGCAGGAAGGCATGCCATTGCCTACCATGCTTCCTGCGGACTGGCTGGTCTTCATCGTGGATCTGAAGGATTGTTTTTCTACAATCCCTCTGCATCCCGATGACAGACCAAAATTTGCCTTCACGGTACCGACAATAAATAATGCCGAGCCCGCACAGTGGTATCAATGGAAAGTTTTGTGTCAGGGAATGTGAAATTTCCCAGTGTTACGCCAATGGTATGTAGTCCGTGCCTTGTCTGGAGTTCACAAGCAGTTTCCTGATGCTCACGTCTGTCATTATATGGATGACATTTTGGTGGCTACGCCCACCCAGGATGAGCTGCTGAGGATACAGCCTCAGTTGTTGAATGCTCTGCATTCACATGGACTGCAGGTGGCTCCAGAAAAGGTACAACAACAACCTCCCTGGAAATATTTGGGGGT
>JANEHK010000075.1:1693413-1704255 GCA_025960845.1 Tachycineta bicolor | reverse complement strand
AAACAAAGGGGCTCTCCCTCTGCCTGGATTCAGCTTTGAGCTGGATCAGAGAAGGACCTCTGCCCTGCAAAAATCTCTTGTCTGCATGTGACTGCTCTGTGTGTTGTGGTCCCAAGAGATAATTCCTGAAGATGCGAAATCCATATGCCGAACTCACCAGGGAAGACTGACCATGCATGACATTTAGGATAAAATGTCATGAGGTTGCACAGTCCTTTTCATTTGCCTTTTGTACTCCTCCATTACTGCCTGCTGGTGATATGCTCAGAAGGAAACCTGAGCTGCCCTCTACAGTAATGAAGTGCCATTGTGCTATAACAACATGCTTAACTTACATGTTTCAGTGTTATTTTTGACAGCCATGTGATAAAACCCAAAACTCTGTGTGTGAACATGTGCAAGTAAATTAAATTCAATTCACATAAGCAGCAGGCATAGTTCTTTCCCAGAAATGAGTGAAGTACCAGGGCTTAAGTTTTCTAAAAATGTTTTTTCCTATCTGATGCTTATTTGGGCAAAGAGAAATCTGCTTGTCCTACTGGAAGACACAGCAGCAATTTGCAGTAGTACATCTGCCTTCCTTGCCACCCCAACCTTTAGCATTTTTTTTTCCAAGTGCTGCTGCACTCCTGAATACAAACTAACCACAGTACTGGAACCAAATCTCAGTTCTTGCCTCATGCCTCCTCTACCCCAGGACCCAGAACAGTCCACGAGAGCTTCAATGGTGCAGCAGGACTGAAGCAGTGCTCTGTACATAAGGGCAATGTCATTTATAATGCAAATATAAGGCGTTTGCAAACCCACCTGCACCAATGCTGAGAAATCCAAGCTGCTGATAAGCTTTCACCCAGGGGTAGCAGGGTAGCATCTGAAGAGAAAATGTGAAGCATCTCCCACAGTTACTCCTCCCTATGGTCTCCAAGCTTCCTCCACATGATGAATAAGTCACAAAAGAAGGGCAGTATGAAAAAGAATTAACTATCAGCTGCCATATCTAAGGCAAGTGATCAGAGCAGGATACTATGGACAACCTCAAGTTAACTTCACACATGACAGCTCAGGTATCAGGCTGCTTTGGTCCATACCACCTGGAGCTCTCTGCAGGCTACTTTGCAATCCATATTCAGCAGCATGGCCTCATTTCTGGCAAAAACAAAACAACCAGTGGCATTTGGAAGATATTTTCCCTATCACGGTAACACATAAAATAGTCTTTGTGGATGGCAAGATGCAAGGCTCTCTTCTTGCAATACTAACAGGTGAATATTTAAAGGACCCAAAGAGCAACATAAAAAGAGGAATGGGGACCAGTAATGAGCTCCAGGGCCTTCAGGAATGAGAATATTTGACATGGCTAGGACATATAGTGGGTGAAGACCTGTGTAAGCTGCTGGTCCCATTGGCCAGCACCAGGGCAGCAGTTGTCTTCTTGTACTCCGCACTGATGAGGCCACACCTTGAATCCTGGGTTCTGTTTTGGACCACTCACTTCAAGAAGAACATTGAGATGCTGAAGATTATCCAGAGGGGCAATGGAGCTGGTGAAGGGTCTGGAGCACAAATCCTGTGAGGACTGGCTGAGAGAGCCCGTTCGTTTAGCCTGGAGAGAAGGAAGCTCAGGGGAGACTTTATGCTGTCTATACTTCCTAAAAGGAGGTTGTGGCAAGGTGGAGGTCAGCCTCTTTCACAGGTTATAAGTGACAGGATGAGAGGAAATAGTTTCAAGTTTTAGGAGGGATTGGATATGGGAAAAATATCTCCAGAAGAAGAGCTATCAAAGTTGGAATTGGCTGTCCAGGAAGTGGTTAAATCACTACCATCCCTGGAGGTATTTAAAAGATGTGTAGATGTGGTGCTAAGGGGCATGATTTAGTGGTGGGTTTAACAGTGTTAGAGGTATGTCTGGGCTTGATGATCCTACAGGTCTTTTCCAACCTAAATGATTAAACGATTCTAAGCTATCTAAAGTCTGTATGCTGTACCTGGTCATTGCTGATTCATTTGGTGCAAGTCAAAACTCTGTGAAGAAAGTGTCTCTTTTTTTCCCTTTGAAAGCAGAATAATATTTACTTAGCAGAGTAAACCTCAGAAACACCAAAATACTTTGAAGCTTACAGATACCATTTTACAACACAGAGTCATTCCCTTTTCTCCTGCTGTTGTTTTCCTTATGAAAACGAAATTATTCCATGAAGACTGAAATGAAAGCTGGTTACAAATGGAGGTCAAACCTTTGTCCCTTCAGATTTCTTTCCTCATTCACCTGCACCCAAGCCTGCCTCATCAGTCCCCACTGTATTCCTTTACGTACAAAAATGTGTGTACTATTCCAAGGAGTCCCATGCTGACTGCTGCTGACTGTCCCATTTCTTTACCTGCCCTCCCCTCTGCAGAGGTACTGTCTGCCTCTTTTTCTAGACAGAGAGCAGTTTCAACAAATCTAGTTAAAACATAATTGTTGCAAACACTCTCCAAATCAAGCTGAAGACTGGATTCAAGAACAAGTTCAGAAGATGCTTGTGAGGCCAAATAGCAGACAGACAGACTAATCATAAAGAAAGATTGCATTAAGCATAATTTTCTTATGAAACCAAGCTACAATAGAATTAAGAGATTCAACATGGTATTCCACATGTAATTAATCCACCTTATACAATTTATTATTCACCAACATTTTTCAGTTCACAGAGCAACACAAAATTTTACACAGGAAAAAGAGCTGAGCCCTCATTATAGTTTTCCAGGGGTCATGAACCTCATTATGGGTTTTGCAAGAAAATATAAAAAACTAACTACAGCACTGAAGATTGCACTTAGAGTTAATACCTAGAGAAATGTGAGTAAACAGAATTCAGATTTGGATTTATCATCAAATCACTATAAAGCTAAGTGACATTATTTTAATTGACTAAAATATCAGTGAATCACAGACATACAGGATTACTGGTTACCCTTCTAAATCTCAGTAGATACAGCACAGTCCTCCTCACAAACAGTCATGTCTATATACCTAAATGTAGTTCCCACAGCTGTGCTCCATTCTGTGGCTGTTTTGCAGTGGTGTGCATGCTTTACATTTTGGTACTGTGCACACTTCACTTTATAATGTGTGAACTTTCTGTTTAATTTACCTTCCTCATTTCATTTGTGGTTGCCATCAAAGTATTCAACCTTGTTTAAAACTCAACCTCAACAGTATTGAAGCTTATGCCTTCCTGATGACCTGCATCCAGCCATTTTAAATCAACAAACATGTCTTTTCTCTGACCCTTTCGAGCTTTTGTTCAAAAGTTTGAAGGCTGCTTACTGACAAGTGATTTGTTTCCATTAGAACATGCCTCATTCCAGCAATCCGTGACCATTTTGTACTTAGGGCTTTATAACCAGCACGTCTCAACATTCCTAAAATCCCAGAGAGGATCTAAAAATAGAATAAGAAATGAGCATTTAAATTAAAAGCAACAGCACTTGCATGAAGCTGCCAGGTTTTTATGGTAGATAGTGTCTTTTTGCCCACCCCCACTCTCTCTACTCCCCCTTTTTCTCCGGGTTGTAAGCCATGTTTTCCATAATATTTTGCAATGCCACCTAGGGTTACATTTACTCTACTTATTTCAAAGTGAAACAGGTGTCAGACTGAATGAAGCTGTTGTCACCATACAAGTCCTCTTGGGGAGGAGATGGAAGGTTTACTCCTTTCTGTACTTGGGGAATTTACAGTCTGATCACTAATCTCTCTGCAGGGCTCAGTAAGAGGAGGGGGAAAGGCATAAGAACAGTGGAAGGAAAGGTTATCTTTCTGCTGGAGCTAAGCACTGTTGCCTCTCTTTGCTTTTTTCATGTGCTAAAACTCATCTAAGTGTTTGTAAAAGGGGCCAGACAGCCTGTCCTGATGAATGAAATCCTTCCAACAGAGATGAAACAGAGAGAGCTCAGGTGTGAACGGGACAACTGAAGACCCTTGTCCCACCTGTATTCCAACCACCCCTTTCTGTTGATTACACCAAGCACCAGTCCCAGGGAACAAAGATCAGCATAATGCTTCCATGCCTCTCTATCTCATGCCACCTTTGCAATTATTATGTCCTGAATAGCAAGCCATTAACATCACAATCAGGAATGCTGCAAGGACACAAGCTACAGAACACTGTGCTAATAGTGAGTAGCAGTAAATACCAGCATAAAGAGTCCCTGGCACATTAACCTTAGTCGGCCCAAGAAGGCAATGAGTATGTGAATAAATGAAGGGGGTGGCATGCGAAGATGAGGTAACACTTAGAAAATAGTTTAGAGAAAAGAAGTCACAGCTCGTTGCTCACCTCCACTTCGTTTGCAGGATGACCATGCTTATTGCCTAGGCAGTGATTTGTAAGACTTTAAATAGAGACCACTAAGACAGCTGACACAGACCACTAGCAGTTCATTAATTGTTGCAACTATTAATCACTACCCATATCAAAACTAAGACTTCAGAATATGCCAGACATGCTACAGTGGCATGGAAAAGTGTTGCTACTTATTCAGGAACACATCCAAATTGAAGAAGTCCACTTGACATACAGAGGGAGGACAAAGATAATGTAATGAAAAGTCAGACAGCTGACATGAGGGAGGAAAATGGAACAAGAGAAAGCATGACTCGCTTTTCTTGCTGAGAACATTTAATGCAGAAATGAGTGCCCTTTTGGCACAGTATAGAAAGCAGCTCTTTGGGAAGCGTAGGAATGAGAATCTCACAAATGGCATCAATATGTAGGGAGAACCTGAGACGTGTGCAGCATCAAAGCCAGACACATGGTGTGCAGCATGAAGACTGAAAGCAGAGCTGTCAGGGTGAAGATTGTGAGGAAAAACAACACAGACCATTTAGACAACAATTTAGAGGTATCTTGGACTTAACTGGCGCCACTAGCATATCAGTCTGGTCATATGATGTACATTTTTTAAAGTATTCACAGGTATTCATCAGGAATTGGAAGCTAACAACTTCCATAATACCTGAAACTAAGAGAATCTTTAAATAACCCTTTCTTCCAGATTTTTCTTGAATGTGGGTTAGGCCACCATACTGGTTTCCATTGCAAGAAAGTCATCTGTAGCTCTTGGAAAGATGCTAAGTCACACAAAACTGCCATATTTAACCAAGGAACAAGGTGTTAAGGCAAATGGATTTACATGTGCAAAAATCCCAGTTCAGCATGGGTTTGTGGATTTACTGTGATTCATCGCTCATTCATGTTAATTGGCTATCCAAATAACAACTTACATTTTAAATTTAATATTTGTGCTTGGAGTTATCACTACCGTATAACTCATCATGGTATTTGTGGTTTCTTTTGTGTACTTATTTATGAACACTTGGGGTATAAAAATAATGAAAATCACAAAAATATGAACAAATAATCACAAAAATATGAAAATTCCATTGCACAGAAATGCAGTGGGACTCTTGAAGAACTATTTAGTTTGTTTATTAAGCAAGGAAACAAACTCTGAAAATAAGAATGAAAAAATATCGCATAACTTTATGGAAAATGGGATTTGGAGAAAACACACAAATATTTAGGTACAAAAGGTTACATTTTCAGAAGAGCTCACTAGCTCCCATTCCTGACAATGAACACCAGACTCACTGGATGCTGAGTGCTGTCAAAAATCTAACCACTTCACTGAAGAGCCTAACTGGGAGCTGAACTGTCTTTGTAATCAGATCCCATTTGGGAGACGTGCAAATTCTTTGGAAAGAACTAGATCTTATCATTGCCATTCCTGAATTAATAGAACCCAGTTGATAGAGTACTTTGTGCAATATAAATAATTATAATAACAAATTTGCACCCAGCAAAAACAAACAAGCAAACAAATCTCTGAAGAATCTAAGCGGTTTTAGTAGGTTGTTCTTACATTTGCTAGGGATTTTTAAAACAGGCAGCTGGATAAATCCCTATGTGCTCAGAGACGTGAGCACAACTTCACTGGACTTTGCCCTTCCCTAACCTCCAGGGCTTCTGTTTCTGCTTATGCACAAGAGTAGAGGGAGAGTGCTGGAGACTATTAAAACAACCATGGCTCTCTTGCCTGCTATACTATCTCTGAAAGTCCAACCGTTTCTTCCATTCCACCATCCCTAAAGCTGTTGTGCCTAACCCCTCCCACACAGCAGAATTCAGGTGTGCAGCACGTCCCTATGTATATATGTTTATTTATATATACATATGAAAATACAAAAACTGAGACATTGCAGATAGGTTATCCAGAGCGGATTACAAAGCCATTGCTTCCACCCAGTGAAGATTGCTTGGGTCTTGAATTCAGCTGTAACAATGGAAATGCTTTCCAGACAAGGTCTGCTACCAGTCTCCTGCATCCCTTCAGCTTTTATCAGATCTCATACCTCTAAGAAAATAGTATCCTGAATTACAGGAAATAGAGATGACAATCACTGTAGTCTTTTTCGTCATTTTCGGTCCTTATCCCTAATATTCTTGGCAACTGATCACTTCAAAATGATCACTATCTCTATCAGTCTCAGTACATCTGCTACCTGCTAGCTGTAGCTCTTTGTTTTAACCCACTTTTCTACAGATTCAGTTAATTTTGCATTTTTTTTTCTCAGATCACAGTTCTTTCAATTATTTCTGCAAAACGTCCTTCCTGTCTACAGCATCACACAATTCTGCATAATATTTTCATTGTGTGACAGCCTTCATTCTTGAGGGTCACCAAATCTGCATTTGAAAATTCCTTGATGGCAAGAGCAGAAGCTTGTATACCACTCCTTGTGCTGTACAAGTAACAAAATAATAAAAGCATCACTGTGCAGCAGGAACATCACATTCACCTTTCAAAGAGTTTGCCACCCTTATGGATTTAATTTACATTAACATAAATATTCTGTTAGTAGAAATGTTTATAACATACTTGTCTCTCAAGAGGCATTCTGCAACAAGATTCTTCAACCACTTATGTTTAACTAATGTGAATCACATTTGAATAATATAAAAAGACAACTGAGTTAAGTGATTGAATGCCTGGAGAAAACCAGTGTTAATTTCCACTAAAAGCAAAGCACATTCCCTTCATTTTGCCACTTAATTACTACAGTATTTAGCCCACAAATTTAAAAAAAAAAAAAAAAAAGTTTCAAGACCTTTCCAATAACAGGTTGCTGAAGCTTATTTTTGCCCTCCCACATACCTTTAAAAAGGATTTTTCATATGCATTATTTCAAGCCTGTTCCTGTGACCCAGTGCAAGGCTGGTAAATTTGAATACATGCTTCCCAATATGATGTTGTTGTAATCCCAGGCTACATCAGTGCCAAAAATCCACCCAAAGAACACGGAAAACAATGCCCTTCCCCTCAATTCTGATATGAGTCTCTGGAAGTTTTCCAAATAAGCTTTATAAGTAAACTTTACAAATTAACTGATCTCCATGCTATTCTGCTACTATGACTTGTTGGCCATGTACTTTTAAAAGCAGTTAATGACTTGCTCAAGGTAGTTAAGATGAATGACATACTGTTTCATATGAATTTCAATTCACTGATATCCAAAATAGGCTGAGTTAGTTTTCCAGACATATAAAAGGCTACCTTAAGGAATTCCATTAAAATGAAGAGAAGGCAAAGGCAAGTCAGTAAGCACAGAATTATTAAAAAGCTTAACCAGACTTCTAGTTTATGCAGAGAACACATATCACTGACAAAGTTCAGACAAGCTCAGAACAAACTCATAGCCATGAGCAGGATCACTCCTTTGACTTTGGTAGGATGAGGGGAATTTACTTTATCTGGAATAAAGCAATGTACTCATGTCTCACATCATTGCTCGGCTGTTGTAATGCATTAATTGGGTTTATATTTCATCGGATTTGTAATGTTTTTTCTATGTATCATGTGATCTGTCCTTGCCCAGCAGTGCCCATCCCCCACACTGAAATGTAACCTAACTCTGTTCCCCTCCCGTTTCTCCCTTATTGGGTGGTGCCTCTGGGCCCTGCCTCTGGGCCCTGCCCCTGGGGGAAAAAGCCCCAAAGGGGGAGGGGCCAGGTCTCTCTGGCATTGGCGAGCCATCGAGAAAGGTCTCCAGGAAGCAGAGCAGGACTTGAGAATAAAAGCTGCAATATCCCACCCAGTGCTAGGGAGCAGACTCTGTTACTTTTGCCATTGGCGGCCGTCTAATCTCGTCAGGAAAACTACAACTGGTGCCCTAACGTGCAGCTTGAAGCCACAAAAAGTTCCCAAAAAGCTGGAAGAACCACTTGGGGAGCATGTGGCCGAGGAATCTCACGCAGATACATGAGTCACGAAACGTAGCCTACCCATGCAGAGACACAGTCCCGTCAGGCTTGGCGTTCGCTGTGGAATTTCTGAAACACGGGGTTCTACAGGCTGGGGCTGCAGTTTTCTCCTTTGGACTCCAAAACCCCATCAGAGTGCTGCAAAGAAGCCCCCAGAATAGCAAGCTGCCCTAGGGAAGGTGACCACATGCTCGTGGAAATATGACCCTGGGAACTGAGACTGGAAGCTCTTTTTGCACCAAAAAGGGTCAGTCTCAGGCAAAACAAGTGATTGGGAAAGAAAGGAAAGGAACGCTGGAATTTTGGTGAGTACCACTTTTGGTTTTCTAAGGGAAATCTTTTTCAGAGGTGGGATTCCTCAGGGAAAAGGGTTTTTTCCTCTATCGGGGAAGGTTTTGCTTTCAGAGTAAACCTTCAAACCTTTTGGCAGCCTTGGGGGGAGTGGAAAAGGAAACTGTTTCCCCTTTTGGCTTTTTTTCTCTCCAGCAATTTTTTTTTTTCCTTTCAGTTTCTCAGTCACAATAAAGAGGACATAGAACCTCAAAATCTGTGTGCAAAACCAAAAATGGGTTCAAAACTGTCTGTGTCTCAAAAGAGAGTCTATTACAATATTTTATATATCTTAGATAATGACGAGACCCATTATTCAAAGAAACAGCTGAAAAAATTAACTCTGTGGTTGTTTTCTCAGTTTCCACACTTATCATTAGAGCAAATAAGCTCCCCAGAATTTTGGGAGGCTATAACAAAAAAATAGTTGAATCTGGCTCCTCTAATAATAAAGAAGATGCAAATTTTGCTTTTTATAGCTTAAAAATTAAGTTTGCATTGCAAAAGCAAAATAAAAGGAAAAAAAGCCAGTTCTTGGTGAATTTTCCCCAGCTTGTACCTTTGCAGGCAGTCCGAGTGCTCAAACCTCCCATCTTAGTGGTCCCCAGGTGGGGGGGTCGAAAGATGGAGGGGACTCCTTTGTCCAAAATGGCCGAAGCCACGTGCTCCCAAGCCATGAGGAGTCTCTCTGTTTGTCTGTCCCTCCTTCCCGCAATTCCTTCTTCTCCCCAGACCCCTCCTTCTCTTTGGTGCTGCCCCCGGCACCACCCTCTCCTCTGACTCTGCCCCCTGCCCTCAAACCCCCACCCTCCGACTCCTCCCTGTGTGACTCAAGCCTCCAGCCCCTCCCTGCCTCTGGTTCCCATGGTTTCCCCGCCCACAGTCCTGGTTCCCGCACCCCAGAGGGAGGGGAGGGGGGGAGCCAGGAAACCAGAAGCAGGAAGCAATGCTCCAGTTGTATGCCAGGAAGATTCCCTTCATAAAAGCTCACCAAACCACAGTTCCAGAGTCAAGCCACCACAAAAAGCTGCTGCTGCAGGCACCATGCTTCCTGTACCTGTGCCAGGGCCACCACCCAAGAGAGAAACAACATGTCTCCTGTGTGATCAGCCTGGACATTGGGCATCTCAATGTCCTTTAAAGAAGCAGTTTATTGACTTTTGGGACAATGGGGGCAGGAGGTCTCAAAGGTCTAAAGGGAATTTTTCAAAGAAACTAGAAAATGTAAATATTAAACTAAATAATCCTGCTTTAACCAGTTCTGCCTTTCAGCAAAAGTCACCAGATATGATAGTAAAGGATCCAGCGACCAGAGAAACAAAAAGCCCTCCTGATCAGCTCACCTGGGGTCATGGGTATGCCTATGTGTCCACTTCCCCAAGTCTCAAGTGGGTGCCAGCTGAGTGGGTGAAACCTTTCATCCCTAAAACTGCAAAACCCCCTGCAGAGGGCCCACAAGTGGCCAGTGCTGCCTGGAGGAGGAGAAAGCACCAAACCTTCTCCTTCTAATTATCATTATTCCATAACAGTGTTTTTCTAAAACACTAGTTTGTTTGCACTAAAGGTCATGTTTCTTTTGCAACTTTAAAAGTACTCAAGGTCCAAACTCTGAGCATCTCCCACGAACTGAGCCTTCCTCCTTCTTAATTTAATAAGGGGAAATGCTGTAATGCATTAATTGGGTTTATATTTCATCGGATTTGTAATGTTTTTTCTATGTATCATGTGATCTGTCCTTGCCCAGCAGTGCCCATCCCCCACATTGAAATGTAACCTAACTCTGTTCCCCTCCCGCTTCTCCCTTATTGGGTGGTGCCTCTGGGCCCTGCCTCTGGGCCCTGCCTCTGGGCCCTGCCCCTGGGGGAAAAGCCCCAAACGGGGAGGGGCCAGGTCTCTCTGGCATCGGCGAGTCATCGAGAAAGGTCTCCAGCAAGCAGAGCAGGACTTGAGAATAAAAGCCGTAATATCCCACCCGGTGCCAGGGAGCAGAGTTTTACTTTTGCCATCAGTGGCCGTCTAATCTCATGGGGAAAACTACAGTCAGTGAAGTTGTAACCCTAGCAGGAAGCAAATGTTCAATTTCAACTCAAGTTTCAGTGACTTAAGAAAGAGGGTATATTTCTCTGAGTAGACCATACCATATGATCTCTTGTATGTTCAGCACACCCCAATTCTCTAGTCTCTTGTCTTTGTTTCTAGAGTGCAC
>JANEHK010000075.1:1676323-1693013 GCA_025960845.1 Tachycineta bicolor | reverse complement strand
AGGGGAGGGGAGGGGAGGGGAGGGGAGGGGAGATCTTACAGCAGCCTTCAAGTACGTAAAGGGGGCCTACAGGAAGGCTGAAGAGGGACTTTTAACAAAAGCATTTAGCAAAAAGGACAAGGGGGAATAAGGGCCTTAGAGTGAACGAGGGTAGGCTGAGATTAGATATTAGGAAGAAATTCTTTATATGAAAGTGGTGAGGCACTGGAACAGGTTACCCAGAGAAGTTGTGGGCTATCCATCCCTAGGAATATTCAAGATCCGGCTGCATTGGGCTCTGAGCAACCTAGTCTAGTGGAGGGGGCCCTGTCCATGGAAGGGGTAATTGGAACCAGATAATCTTATGATCCCTTCCAACTCTAACCCTATGATTCTAATTAAATTTTTATTTTCATGTATAATGTTCATTTTACACTACCACAGACAATTCATAACAGTACCCTCATGTTTCATGGCAGTTCTGAGTACCCCAGATACCTCTTATCTGCTAGCTAGGTAGTAGAATACTTATCTTGCAACTGCCTTACTTTGCAGCTGCAAACATCTCTGCATTGGACAGCAAACAGAGTTTCTCTGTTTTAGTGATTAATGGAGCCATTAAAACGTTGCCATAAGAAAGAACAATACTGCTTACATCAAATGCAGGATAGCACTGAAATCAAATAAAAACTGTGATGTGTGTTAATGGAAATAAAAATTGAGTTATAGGAAGAAAGTTCTCAATCTGATTTGGCAAAACACAGGGCAGTAGAGAAGAGTGGAGGGATTTCTGAGTGTGCATGGAGGTAATCAGCATAAAGCTGTTGTGGAAAGCTTCCAATGCCAGCAGGGACTTGTAGCATGGACAGAGAGGACGCATATCAGATCAGGAAACATGACGGTACAGACAGCTGAGGAGAAATGTGGCAAGGCTCAGAATAGCCATGGGGCAAAAAGACCTATGTACCCACCCGTGCACCATGAACCACATTTCTCCTTTCAGGGAAAACTAACAGTGAGTTCCATGCCACAGTCACAGCATCATCCATCAGATGTCAAAGAAAAAACACAACTGAAACATATAACCACAAAATAACGTAACAATTCTAGCACTTAGAGAGTACTGATACTTAATTCTTGTAACTGCATTCCAAACAATAGACTCTTGGCAGCCAGATGTTCATGGTACACTTGACCATAAAGAACAGAGAAGCAATGTGAAGAAAGGTGAAACCTTCCAGCTTCTTTGTAAGCAAGCCTGTTGAAGGATGCCTATCTGACAGCTATGTGAAGGATTTAAGCCTCAAATTTATTTCAATACATAAAGGTACACTGCTCTGGAAGCTCCACTTTTCCCTAGATGGCAGGAAGCAGAAGCTACAGTTGCTGAAAGCTACACACACTTGAAACTCACATCTATATCATCTATATCTATATCTATATCTATATCTATATCTATCTGTATTTATAATCTATGTATACACATGTACATATATACATGTAAATCACCATTATGTGGAGTTACTCTCAGCTCTGTTCACAAAAAGGGTAGCATAGAGCTACCTGACCTGCTCTTTACACATCATAAATTTCACCACTGGAGAACCACAGCCTTTGGAGAAACCACCTGAGTGCCCTCCTGGAGAAAAGTATCTATGAGGAGACATCACCAAGAAGCAGCTACCTTCCTAACAGACATATTTCTTTTTTTTTATTTTATAGGAGAAAAATATTCTTAGCATTCACAGTAGTACCTTCTCAAAGACAGGTTATATAAAGCAATACAACACACACAGAAGCACGCAAAAATAAAATATGAATGACTCACTGCACTTATGCAAACTAAGTTGCGTAAGCCTTTTTCTCAACTCTTAAAAAACCCCAAAACAGCACATACACAACCCTACAAAATGAGCTGAAACACTCAGTTATGAAAGCTAAAACTGTTGAATAAAAGCAGAACTCCCTCAGCTTCTCAGGGTCCTTCATGCCCACATCTGGTATAGGGTTTACTAACGGATAAAAATAGAAAGTTGAAACTTAATAGACCCTAACATTTATCACAGTATTTAAGAATAAAAACAGAAGACATCTGAGAAGTGGCATTCATGTCTCAGGCAAAAGAAACCTAAAGAGGGAAAGATCAACAGCTGCATTTTGAAAGGGATCTAGTTAACTCACTGAAATACTACCCTCTAGGTATTTAGCAAGGACAAACAAGAAAGAAAATAATCAATTGTACTTCTTCATTTCAAGAGGTAGGTAGTTTTAATGTAACCTGAAAAAAAAATAATATTTTTAAAAAATCTTGCAGAATTTCCTCTAAACCATTACATTCAACACATTGTTGGCAGATATCATAAGACTTGATTTTTTTAGACTTGTACAGAATGCATTTTTCCTGCAAAAGAGCAGGTTATTTTCTTATCTGCCAGAACCAGCAGATGACAGAATGAATGGTAGAGGTAGGACAGGAGCACATGGGTCACAGTTCAGGGGTTCACTAACCATTATCTATCCCATGCGCAAGGTATCCCTGATCAGCCCATCAAGCAATAGCTGTTAGGCACACCAACTTTGAGAGCTGCCAAATCATACTTTTGAACAGAGAGACCACAACATTTAGATAAAATAAGCCCTGAATTAAGGAAGGTGTAGCATGAAATAAACCTTCTAATGTATTCTCAGAAGTGTGATCCAAAATAATCTGACAGCTTTTGCAAATAATCCTTTTAATTGCAGTAGTAGCATTACTTTGGTGAATTATTCAAATCTACTGCTGCTAAGATGTCAGGCTAGAAAATTGTATGACTCAGCGAACTTACTCACAGGATTCTGTTCTCTCTCTGTCTCCCCTAGACAGTACACAGATACACAGCACACAGGTGGAGCATGCCATTGATTAGCCATTGGCTCCTATGATCACCTGAATGTCACAGAATCACAGAATGGCTTGGCTTGGAAGGATCCTTAAAGGACATCTAGTTCCAACCTCTCTGACATAAGCAGAGATCTCTCTTATTAGACCAGATTCCTCAGAGTCTTGTCCAACCTGGCTGTGAACCCTTCCAGGGATTCAGCATCCACAGCTTCTCTGGACAGCATCACCAGGCTCACAGTAAAGAATTCCTTCTTAATATCTAATCCAAACCTACTCTCTTTCAGTTAGAAGCCACTCCCCCTTCTCCTATCACTACAGCTCCTGAAGAAGGGTCCCTGCTTGGCTTCCCTGTAGACCCTTTTCAGGTACTGGAATGTGGCTATGGGGTCTCCATGCAACCCTCTCTTCTCCAAGGTGAACAATCCCAACTTCCTCAGCCTGTCTTCACAGGTGCCATTTGTGGCCTCCCTTAGACTTGCTCCAGCGGTTCCATGTCCTTCTCATCTTGGTGACACCAGAACTGCACAGTGTTCCAGGTGAGGTGTCACTGGAGCAGAGCAGAGGGGAAGAATCACCTCCCTTGACCTGGTGGTCATAGCTCTTTCAATACAGTCCAGGATGTAGTTGGTTTCATCAACCAACACCCCCAAGTCCCTCTCTCCAGGCTGCTCCCAATCACTTTGCCCAACCTGTACCTGGGCCTGGTACTGCCGCTACCCAGGAACAGGACCTTGCATTTTCTTTGTTAAACTTCATGAGGTTCATGCAGGCCCAGCTCTGAAGCATGTCCAGGTCCCTGTGGATGACATCCCTTCCCTCCCACGTGATTGCATCTCAGAGCTTGGTGTCCAGCTAACACGCTTGCTGAGGGAGCACTCAATGCCAAGTCTGAGTGTGACTGCTCAGAGAAAGGGCAAGTGCCAGACCTGAGTGTACCAGTGTCCATGCCAACACTGAGCAGGGCTGTAGTGCCAGGACAGGCAGACTGTGAGGACCCTGGACATGATGGGAGAGAATGCTGCTAAAGGACAGCAAAGAAGGGAACAGAGAAGGGAGATTGCAGGATGGCTCAGGAGGAACCTGAGGCAGGGCATCAAGAAATTTTAAAGGTGAGGCTGCTTTACAGAGGATACTGAGCAGGCACTAGAATAGTACACATTATATGTAGGAAGAAAACTCTTAGCACATCTTGTGTTAGAAGTTGCAGCTCTATCTCAGGTTCCAGCACCTCCATTCCATCTCTGTGACTGCAGAAAAAGCCTTGGTGGCATCCTAGCCTCACAATTGAAAGAGCTGCCTGTTTTGTTTTACATGATACATGGGACACAAGTCCTGGTTCTGTGCCCACTGCCTGTTACTTATTCAACATGATAGACACATAGAAAACAGAACAAAGTATATTTAGAGGAAATAAAAGCCTAGACTTTAGGGCCACAAGCCACAGCTCAATGGTTTTGTAAGATATCTTTAGAAAAATACCATTTTCTAAGTTGTGGTAAATTGAGAGTTTCTATTTGAAGAAAATATTGATTTTTTTTTAACTACAGTTGGCAGTAAAAAGAAAAATCTTGCTCTCTGTCACAAGAGCAATCAAAGTAACCCTGATTTGCAGACAGCTTATGAATGGCCAGACTTCAGTTTTAAACCATTGCCAGTACATCAGCTTTGACGTACAGGTTTCCAGCGCACTGGTAACCCAAAAATCTGCCTGTAGTACTGCCTCAGCCACAGAGACAGACAGCATTCAGGAACCTGTCTGTCTGCTCTGGAAGACAGCCTAAGGCAGAGTCAGCAATTCCCCTGCCTTCAAGTTAATCTGACTTAACAGCAGGAAGACAAAGAACAACTACATTCATGGACTCCACTGTTTCCAAGATGCTTCTGGTGCAAGAGCAAAATCTCCTTAAAAACTGAAGCCCAGGTTTGGTTTCAGAAAAGATTCCCAGGTATCACAGAGTGTCAGCTGCTACATGGCTTTGCCTTCCACTTCAAGACACTTTGGGTCACTGCAGGGTCAGGCTGAAATATTCCATCCTGGGCAAACAGATGAAGGCCAGTTTGTACTGCTGACTGCTTTAACATCTTTAAGCAAGTTGTTACAGGTATCAGAAACTTCTAGCACTGCAACATAGAGCTTTGCATGGGTCATTTATGATACACTGTGACACACAGACCAGGTTCAGAAATTATATAATCCTGTCAGCTACAACAACAAAAAAATTTCTTCTATTACTGGAACTTAAGTGCATAATTACAGATAAATCCAGTTTGACTGATACAAACAATACTATCACTGAGAAAGACAAAAGGAGGAGTTGAAAGAAAAAAGGTGACAAATCTAAGACCTATCCTCTAATCTTACCTTTACCTATTTTGTCCTGTCAGCAGTCATGTAAATTAACTTTCAGATCTTAAGATACTTTTTAATTCTGGGAAATAAAACAAAGCAGAAGAAAGTTCCTACCAAGTGGGTGGTTAACTTTATTTCCACAGTTTTTCATGTCACATAAAGTCAAATCACGCGTAAGTTTTTGCATAATGCAAATTTTTCAGTGTTAGCCTTTTTAGAGAAGGAAACATTTTGAATAACTAACACAAGCCAGAATACTGTGCATGTACAATTACTACTATTTCAGTATATTTGAATTTCCATTCAACTTTTGTCTTTCAATAGTGTCACAAATATCCAATTCAGTTTATTTCCTGCATTCTGTCTTTCAAACAACATGATAGAGGACAAAGACAAAATACCCTGTCAGACAGGGTAAAATTCAGTTCTGCAAAAATTTATTTTACTGAAATCTACTAAAAATATCCACTTGTCAGGGTTTCACAACTTCATCCTGACCAATGACAAGGAGTTCTGAATTTCACTGGAGATGGAGAAGATTACATGCTGGTACTCTATCGTGTTTTATTAGTTTTATTAGTTTTATTTTAAAATTAGTTTTATTTTTAGGAAGTACAGGCTCTACTTTCAGAAAGTAGCACCACCACTATGCCCAGGCTCTATTTTTAGGGACAGGCAAAAATCTACAAATTCTAACCAGATAGTTATGGCACTGATTCAAGTCAAAGATAGGGATTTTTCCCTGTGTTCTTCACCAGTTCTTCCCAACTTCCTGATCCTCCTTCACCAGGAGGATAAAGCAGGAGCAGAAGGATAAAGAACAGGAGTATCATTTTATTCATTGCGAGTGCAAAGAAGCAATGATGACTGAAAAAGAAAACCGACAAGATCTCAGAAATTTTGTATTCCGTATTTACCACGGACAAAATGATGCTTTCTCTGAAAATGACAGTCCAGATTCCAGACTATGCACTGAGGGTTTTCTGAGTTGTAATCTGAGTAAAAATGAGCTGATATCACAATTACAAATGCTAAATGATAAATGATTGGCCCGAGTCAGAAGACAGACACCCTAGCCATGAGTAATGTCAGTCTAAGTGAAGCCAAATAGCTGGAACTTAGTAATTCATAGACAAAAGGTCTCTGCTGTTCCAGTCCTGCCAAATCAGTTCCTGACCAAAAAGCGTCACTGCTGGGCACCCCTCTCAAGAAGACAAGCCCAAAAAGATAATGATCAGAATTAAACTGTTCTTCCAGCCACAGAGGCAGGACTGTGCCACACTGGCAGAGCTGCTTTTCAAAGCTAGAATGATTCTGGTACTGCCAGCCTCGGTGTTGATGGAAGATGTTGGGCTCAGCAATTACACTAGACATGTCACACATGATGTCCAAATTCACTTCCTGGTCCTAATGAGATAGTTGAAAAGTCTGACACAGAGGTTGTCTTCTTTTCATAAAAGACATTTAAGGTACGCTCCATACATGAGGGCATGATAAGCACACAGGTATATATGTGACTATATTAATTACATATTAATGTCTATATGTAATAGAGACATTCTAAACACACATAAATGTAGTAGGTTTTGCACATGTATTTCACATCACTCCTTTCTGTAATCATCACCTCAGTACACAGTTAGTGCTCACCTGAAGAAAGCTTGTGTCCATTCTTTTGAAACTTTTAGTGCTAAATTTAAGGTATACTTATTTTTTAATGTTAATTAAGCCACTCCAGATATTAAAGGCACTGATATCTGCTAAAACTACCAAACACTAGGTCCCACAGAGCATCTATTCTGTTTAAACAGACCCTTTATCTAAGACAAAGATGTAGAGATATATAAATGAGACCCATGTACCCGGGTGCACTCACAGGATACTCACAGGTTCAGAGTACTGCTAGCAGCTTAAGCAATGCCACACAGCCTAGAGCTACTTGTGGCATTGGTGAGTTACACAGAGAGGCTGCAACTGAAGAACAATGACAACAGAGAACCCATCAAAAGTTTAATAAAAAATTTTATGTGAAACAGTGTTTGCGTAGCATATAAGCAAAGATGGGTTTACCTACGTAACTGTGCTACCCTAAGCCAGTAATAGAAGCCTAGTAACATACAGCTGCAAACTGGCACAAGAACTATTTTCACCCTTTTTATAATCTGGGGAGTAAACTTTAGCTGTGAGTTCATCATAATTCCAATATAACAGGACTTGGATAATGAAAGAACAGCAACAGTTTGTGCAAATTCTGACTTTACAGCTATGAAATAGACAGAAGCATTGTCCCAGGCAGACAGTATATTATGGGACATTTTTTAATATACACATCTATTATATTCTCATTTTCAAGGATGAAAATCCTGCTAATATAAACAATTGTATGAAAAGGTGTCATCTATTTGATTACTGAAACAGTTGACAAGTGCAGCCTTACAAGTCAGTTCAAAGAATACTGTAAGGAAAGCCTACTCAGAGGAATGGTAATGAAGTGGGTACATGCTGGCACATCATATGGGCTATATACGCAAGACCCCTCTCAGCTGCTGCATCTCTAGCTCCCTTCAATCACTCACAAATTAAGTCCAGCTGACTACCAGCTGCGGTTGCAATTGCAAGCTCTTTAAAAAGAACTTCTCTATTAGCTCTGGGTAACTTGACCAACCCTGGAGCTTTGTCTTCTTCTTCTGCAGAGGTGTGTTTATGTTTAGGGTAAGATGTGATACACTAGGCTTGAAAGACGAACAGGTCAGACATAGTACACCAAGTTACAACTTTGATCTACCTCTATCAAGTGAATATATGTCCTGCATGGTCAGACAGATGGAAGCCCTTTGTCTTCTGAGTGGACAGTCGGTCAAATATTGTCTTGCAGGTAGCTGAGATGTGGGGGCACCTGGAAGGAGCTTTGGGAGGAAGGTATATGGGGACCTACAAGGTAGCAATGGTTGTAGGATAAAGATCAGAGGTGGGGGAAATATTTGGATGGTGCTAGCTGCCAGAAAATCATGCAGAACTTTTAGTCGTGCACTTCTATAATAACAACTTCTGACGTGTTTCACAAGAAACCTGTGTTATGTGGAAGCAAGCAAATGAGCACAAGCACAAACTATTTCCCAGCACAGCCCTGCTGAAGCAATACTTATTACTTTTCTTTGAATTAGGAAGTCGCAACATGGCATACAGGAATTAAGTCTTGTCATCCTGGAGTGAAGTATTAGTCTTTTTTGCATATGCAATGCAACAGCAAGCTCAGAAACATCTTGTGTATCCTGATTGCTAGTGTCACTCAATCTCTAGGATGAATCTACATACCATAAAGGACCCTTTCTCAACAGACAATTCAGCTGGAGGAGAAAGATGGCAGCAGAGCACACATTTGCTCCCAAGTCACCTTATGACACCTGATCAAGAAGGGACTTCCTGACCTGTGAGGGGAATTCCTCTGACTAACAGTGAAGTTTCCATTCCATTAAGCTAACTCCCTTGTTCCAGCTCAGCAGGTGAGAATTTAAGGCAGTGGAACCATGAAAAGGTTCCAGTGTCCTCTCAGCTGTCATCCAGAGCCTGGTTTGCCTTTGGAGAACATGCCCGCCATGCTGGCGCTCCATGAAAGGGATAGAAGGTCCCAAGACTGCCAGAGGATAAAGTGTCCCAAGAAAGACAGAGGGATAGAAGATCCCAAGTATCATTTGTAGGGGTTTCTTTGTTGGTTTGCTTTTTGGGGGTTTATATTTTAGTTTCACTGAGTTAATGCAGAATTATGGTAAGAATAATAAAAGGCCCTAAAAGGCACTTTGAAAAAATAGTTTTCAGACCAGATATATGTTTCAACTTAAAAATCTTGAGGGTCCATTGCCATAATGTGCTACATCTCCCACCAGTACACCAGCCGTCACTGTCATATTTTAGCAGAGTTTCTTGCACTTTAAAAATAGTCTTTTGTATCTCATATTTCATCCCATTAGAATCAGAGTCACAGAAGATGCAGAGTTGGAAGGGACCCATCAGGATCATTGAGTCCAACTCCTAGCCCTGTGTAGACACCCCAAGAATAAATCACACCATGCACCTGAAAGCGTTGTCTAAAAACCTTCTGAACTCAGATAGGCTTGATGCTGTGACCACTTCTCTGGGGAGCCAGAATATTGAAAAATCAGTCCTATTCTATAAAATAATTAGGCCAAAGTATGTATAAAACCCAGTATTTTGCAAATCCTATTTGTTCAAGCAAATTCTGACTCTCAGAGACAACAAAAGTACTATGTATCCACATTACAATCCTCAGAACTAAATAAACACAAAATGTTCAGCCCTGGTCTGTCCATGAAAACACCTGAACCCTTACAGGATTGTGCTGGACTCTGCACTCCAGAATGACTTAAAAATGTCGTGATCAAGCTAGTTAAGACACCTCATTCATGTCCAAGCCCTTGTCTTAAAACATACAAGCCAGGTGTTCTTCCTATCAGCCCCTGAAGAGGTTGAGTCTGACATGTCAGCATACATCTACTCTGCTCACTGGATCAGGCTGATGTAAAAAAATAATATCCACTGCTTTCTTCACTTTCTTTTTCAGCACAGCTCCAAGTAATATGTGTTTTACCCTGGATATGGGATAATCATAAATCTTTACCTCTTTTTCTGAAGAGCTACAGGTCTTTATTTCACAGGAAAGCATCCTGAGTGATGCCTCAGCCTAGAGGGCCGAATTTTCAAAATCACTGAAATTGCACTAGTGACCAGAAAATGACTGGTGTGGTTGTGGGACATGCATGAACACATGTGGAAAAAAAATGAGCCTACATGGGTAGGAAACTGGGACACCCACCTGAAGGGTGGTGAGTTCTCCATTTTGGTCACTAAATGAAGTATGAAAGCAATCACATGAGCAGAACAAGGTCTTCTCACCTGTCATGAAAAAAAAAAACCACTAAAATTTTATACACTGAAAAAAACACCAATAAGGAAAGGCACAGGCAGTAGCCAAGTAATTGTACTATTGCCTTAGAGTAAGAAACAAATACAGATTTGAACAGAGGAGACAGATAACTGAATTAATTTGTATCAGAAACCAGCAACCCACTTGCAGTTTAGAGAATGCAGGTTTAACACCAGTATCTGGATTCCACTTGGAGACCCAAATATCTGCTCTTCACCAAAGTCCTCTGACCACGACTATGACAATCTTTCAAGCATCTGCTTTCCCCCCATAAGAGCTGCTCTCCCCTCGACTTCAGTGGTCAACCTAAGGCAAATAAGCTCATTATAATCAAACATGCTGGTACTTCCTGCATAGCTTCTGACATTCTCATCTGTTGAAACTCCTCTGACCTTGGGGCTGTATCCCATGGATCCTGCTTTAATCCACCCCTACAATTTTCCATAATAAGGTTCATATATCCCCACACAACAAATACAAGCACACATACAGACAATGTTTTAAATAATTAGTAATTTTCCCCTATGGGTAAAAATGTTCTGCAATAGTATTTCTTTTTGTTATGAAATAATGTAAACAATCTTGGTGGGGTAATATTTTGTAATATGCCTGTGTTATGCAATTAAGGCTGTAGGATTCAGATGACTTACATGCATCTGGAGATGCTGACAGATAGTGAAAACTTGGAGCTGTTGAAAAGCACTTAGATATCCTTGTGCTTATATAGATACACACAGATAAACACAAAAAAAATATACCCATCATCAATCTACATACTTTTACAAAAAATACTAGATACAACAAGGTCTCATATCCTGCTCTCTTCAAATAACTATTCCTTTGTAAGCCTTAAAACCCCAATATTTGTGCCTATTTTTTAGGGAGGTAGATGTCCTGCCTTCTCTTCTGCTAAGATGTAAATCTTGTTGACTTCAGCTAGGCTAGGGAACTCAGTATCCTCAACTTTGATTTTGATTCTTTTCCTCAGCTTTCCTATCAACTTGAAGAGAAAAATGTAGAAACTTGCCAAATATTAATCTTTGCAAAGCAAATGGTACTGCCAAGAACATAATTGTTTGTTTAGTGACTTTTTTTCTTCTTCTAAGATCATCATCGCTTTAAAGTGATCTGAATGACAATATTCACAAGAAAAGCAGTTTCACATTTCATCTTCCTCTTTTCTCTAATTCCAGCAAAGACAGTGGCTGACTGCATAACCAAAAGTTTATCTCAAAATCATCATAGACCATGAGGTTGTGCCTGGGGAAGTTAACCCTCAGTGGAGTTAAGCACCCATCAGTTGCCTCAGCACAAGTTAAACAGATAATCACATGCCTGTCGTGGCAACATCAGGCATTTTTTCACACTTTCCATCATCCCACGGATTCTCTCATCTCAGGATTGTGAGATAGCAAATCTGTGTAGGAAAGGTAGGCTTTTAATACTCACCAAAGAGTTGGTATGAGAAAGGAATTAAGTTGTTACTGCAGGGAAAGACAACAGAAATATCAGTGTTTGGAGGATAAGGAAGATGATAAGAAGGTTCAGGATCAGTCTTAGAATAATACTAAGACAATGATAAGTGTGGTCAAAAAGTGTCAAGCAAGATTAAAACGTAGAGAAGGGTTTTCTTAGAAAAAAACTTCACCAGTTTACTTTAAAACTAGTTCACTTTAAAAAGAAAGTAGTTTGTTTCCATGTGGTTTCTGGTTTCCCCTCTACTTCACTGTCTGTCCCACCCAGTCCCAGGGTTCTGTGCAGGGCCAGATCCAGGTCAGGCCACAGTGTGATTCCACAACATAACCAAACACACAGATGTGTGTGGCACCAATTACTGCACAGTTATAAATCTGAAACATAGAGCAACAAACTGACACCGGAGTTTCTATATATATACCTTACCAGATAGGACCATTCCTTGAAAAGGTCTGTAATCTACAGCAATTCCATGACCCTAGGACACTTTGCTGATGTCATGCACGTACAATCTACCCATCCTTGTAGCAAGCAGCATCAGGCTCCTGCGGATGGAGTCTCATACTGCACTGTACACTCAGTGCTGGGCAGTGTGAGATGTATCTGAAAGCTGAAGCCATAGGTCAGGGCAGAGTTCAGGGTCTTCAGCAAAGCACTTACACAGGAGGTAGGTGTACTCTTCAGTGCACTACAACAGAACATGTATCAGAGGCCCTTCTCCCACTGTTCCTTTACATGACAGCCTGCATGCTCTAGAGCTTCTCTCCAGGAGTACTTCCAACAAGAGTACTGCCAACATTTCTAGTAATATACCTACAGAGGGAGCTTTTCCAACTGAACATTTCAAGTGAAGTTCAGGGGCCTTGAAGAAAGGTCTGCTATGGAGCCTACGCTGAACTCTGACAAGAAGTACCACACAGCATGGTAACCATACTGTAAGCATGTAACTTACTTGTGAATGAGGACCAAACTATGGGGCCTCCTCAGGAGTCAGTGGAAAGGAGTTGATGCCTTCAGCAGTGAGGATGCATGATTACATCTATCCGCGCACCTCTAGATAGGAAGTGAGCGCTCACAGCACTTAATTAGTACCATAAAGTATTATTCTGGGGAATTATTGATATTGCCAATCTCCAAAAGATAATAAGAATTCTTAATACTTCACAAGAGGGTTTGACTCTGAAGAGCTGTACCTCAGATACAAATGCTACCAGTCAAAATATTTTGCACCGAGATCAGTAAAATGAAATGCCTACCTTAGAGAGCTGTTTTTGGTTTTCTGCATCCATCCTTTTAGAATACATTAATGTAATATAGAGATAACAGATACACTTTTAGCTGAACACTTATATTTCATTCTTATGCTAAGAGTTATGGCAAAATCATCTAATACTGAAAATACTTCTGAAAATACTATACTGCCAGTCTCTTGTTATGTCAATCACCTATACATGCACAGGAAATCCAAAAGTCTTATTCCTTTCCCATTCAGTAACTTTGTCAAACCACAGTTCTAATACAAGAAGTGTATTAACTTATAAGGCAAACATAAGAGACGTATTTGACTCAGATGCATTACCAGTGCTTTTTTTCATCTGCGCGAATAACTGGCATTCTCATTTTCATTTTGGTAATTACAAAAAAATGGGCTGATTTTAAATGTCTGCTCCAGACCTGAAGATATTGATTTCAGACTGTGGATCATGTAGTTGATCCACAACATTAACTGGAAGGTAAGTTTTATCAATTTGGTAGAGTGTCTTTTATAACAACAGATGGTAATTTTTTGATATGTAAAGCATCAAATGGACTCTGTCACAAAACCACTTTAAATGCCTTCTTTAAAAAAACCTAACCAACCAAACCCCACCAGAAAACTAAAAAATGGCTCTCCCTGCAGTGTTCGGATACTTGAACCCAAAGAAATTGCTGACAGATTTGTTTTCAGCACAGCAGAGTAAAGAGCTGACAACGTATTTTTTTTTTTGCCAGATATGGTAACTTAGGTCTATTTTTAGGTCTCCTTTTCTTTTTTTAAAGTGCATCAAAAATAGCAGTGGGCTTAAAAATCACCATCTGCTTCTAGAAATTAAATAATTCTCTGAAGAATAGATAATAGGCATAAAAAGCCTACTCCCAGCTCTCCCAGATCTCAGATCTTTCACAGCAAGATTGAAAGTCACATGTTACTTTTAAGCATTTTTTTATTTCATGAAATGATACTGCAGGGTCACAACACCCCTGTAAGTGCTCAATATACCTATTTATCAGTTATCACCAGCATAAATTGTTTACATTTTAGTAATGAATTACTGACTAGCAAGTGCTATTGCTATTGCTTTTATGACTTAGAATAAAACTGTTGATATTTACAGCACAATAAAGACTCTCTCTATTTCCTTCTTTAACTTTGATTTAGTTAAGGTGGAAAAGATTCTAATTTGTAGGGATTTTTTTTTTTAATGCCCTTTAGAGCTATTCTGCAATTAGTATGTTAGCATTATTTGCAAATGCATGTAAAGAAATCTGAGCTTGTTTGCATCCAGCTAGTTTGGATCCTGCTAACAATTAATTCAGTAAAGATGACACATTTTCAATTGCAGTAATTTCAGTTAAAACATTTCCAAGTTCAGAACCACAGAAGAGCATTTAGCTTTTCAATATCATTTTCAAGAAGGTTTGGTTTCTTTCCCTATGATATTCCGTTAATAAAACAATGTATTTTTCAGAAAATAAGACTAAATCTTCTAAAATAGAAAATGAGGTAAGACATTGCATGAGACTTTAAATGCCACATAGGATGAGTTGTAAACAAACAAGTTTAAAAAATGAAGACATTTTGGAAGCAGTAGTAGTTAACAAGTACCATTTTTAACAGGTTTGTCTTATTCTAGTTATTTAAAATAAAAGTTCACAACAACAACAACAGTTCAAAAAAGAAGATGTCCATTATTCATATATATACTTGATGGATTAGAATTTTTGTGAAAGGAGTTGTCTAACAATTAAAAGGCCTTCTAGTGACCACTGTAACAACAGTATTGAGGTAAACAATTTGACAAAAAGAGCCGAAAAATCCTGGAGCAACATATGCTTTGTTGGTATATCCTGCTTTGACAGGGACAGGAATTCTTCAAAGTAATGTGCAAGAATAATCTATTTCTAGTAAACAATTAAGAAATATTTTATTTGTGAGGGAAATGGGTTTTTTGCTGTGTTTCTGTGGGTGGTTTTTTTTTGTGTGTGTGTGTGTTTTTTTGTTTGTTTGTTTGTTTTTTTTTTTTTCCCTGAGTCAGTAGTCAGTAACTAAAGAAAGGGACTTTTCCAAAAGAGGGAAGAAAAAAATAATTAAGGCAAGCAGCAGGTTTGAAAACTTTATTGTTCCTTGGACATTTTCAAAGGGGATCCACTATACTGAAGAACAGTTGCAGAGAAAAAAGAAGGAACAGATTATGAATAACCAAGATTCCTAGTGATCTCACTGGGAATTACACATTTATTTTGAAAGCATTAAAGGAGTAAGATTGCAGAAGCAAGACCTGATCCAAATTCCATTATGTAAATGGAAAAAGAAAATGTTGTCTTAAAAGGAAATTGAATTTAGCCTGTAGTTCCCAGTTAACGAGATACTAGTAAATGTTGAGAATTGCAGGGGAAGTGATAAAGGAGAGATACCATTTTGGGTTGGGTTAGTTTTTTCCATATTAAATACTTATTTAGGTTGCAATTTACTCAAGATTTATCATTATAAGATTCTTCTTCCTACTGACTACATCTATCTAAAGAGCCATTCATGTAATGGAAATGGGGCATATCACAGATTATAAATGTTCTATTAGCATTTATGGGTGAGCAAACAAAGCTATTTAACCTGCATAGGATCCATTATACAGTTATTGCTGGTTCTAATGGTATTACCTGTTTTGAAACAAACACTTCATAGATTCCTTCCTTCTTTTACAGTTGGGACACTTTTGTGATTTGCTTGATTCCACTAAGGCTGCTTTTGTTAGTGCATGGAATCACCTAAATGTGTGCCAAGGCTGCAAGATGATCTCACAAACAGGTTCTCCCACCACTGCTAAGTAACACCTAGGTCAACTGGGCTCGTACTCTGCACACACATCCTTTAATCTGAACTCAACTCCAGGATAAAGGATTAACCTTTTGTGCTGCAAGGGTCTCAAAACTCATGTTTTTTGCTGGACCCAGAATAAGGTCAAGGCACTTAGCAACTGAGTCTGCATAGCAGGACTGTTCTAGCAGCATATCACAGGCATGAACCTTTTCTGTCTTCTCTGAAGGTATAGGTACACATAGGGGACTACAAACAATGTGAATGTCAAGAGAGAAACAGATCCATTTTAATCTACTTTTCTTTAAAATTAATAAATTCAGGCCATGTATAAACTATCTAGTCATATCCTGTAAAAGTTTAAACAGTGAAACCACAAGGGAAAATAAAATAACATCTCTTCCCTTTTTATTTTAAAAGTGTCTGAAATGAATTGGTTGCTAAAGAAACCTGATATAATTGTGACAGAGTGTTTTGAAACCCTTAGTGGAGTTCATCTGAAACCTCAGCATAACAAGTGGCCTCTTATCTGCGTACTATTCCAGGAAGAAATGCATGGCATTTCGTCATCACAGCTGAAAGAGTAGCTGGCTCTGCACGTAGGCTAGGCAAGAATAAGAGCCCTCAGCTATAATGAGGGCATGCTGGTAGCTAATGCTTAGTCAGAGGCCATTTCCTTTAGCCTTTGCTACTGCTTGCAGGAGTTGGAATGCAGGAAGAAAAGGCAAAAACTAATGTGAACATATTGAAGGTCAATGTTTACCTTCTGCATTTTTTCTCAATGAAGATTAATTCTGAAGACATGGCACATATGCATTAATGTATGTGCCATCCCCCCTATTACAAGGACTAAACCATCCCCCTATTACAAGGACTTTAAGTAGCTTTATTTAATGTGGCAGTTCATGAGCAGAATTATTTAAAGGAGAGAGAATCATAAAAAAGCAGCTCTCTCTCTCTCTCTTTTTTTTTTTTTTTTTTTTTTTT